>JAQIWH010000175.1:0-66080 GCA_034695005.1 Cryptops parisi
AGTATATTGATTAATAAATAACATGACTCACTTTCTTTGCAAGGTCGCCTTAGGGGAAGGGGGGTTCAATTAAATTTTACATTACTGCAAGTTTCGCTCTATGCGAATTTAGATGTATGCGATTATTTAGTAATAATCGCATATTCGATTTATGCGAGTTTTGCATTTTAGATAATTCGAAGATTCAATTTATACGAATTTCGATTTATGCAAATCTATAATAATGTGATCTTTCAGTGATGTGATGTTCGATTTATGCGAGTTTCTAGTAATTTCATTTTCGATCTTGTTACATTAGACTTATTATGCGGTTTTCGATTTATACGGATCTCATTTTATTCGATTTTTGGTCCATTGAACTCTACAGTATAAACGTGTTTAGATGGCAGTATACGTTCAATTCCCAGCTCGCTCACTCACAAATTCACAAAGTCACTCACAAGTGAAGCTAATATGAAGCGTATAATAAAACAGCTGTACACCTTAATACATTTCATTTTACAAATGATAAAAACAGTCATTGATTATAGAATTACTGCTAATTCACAGTACCTAGAAAAACGTTAATTCAACTAAACCTAACCAAATTGACTTAATCCTTCAAATTCTTCCGTCGATAATTCAATACGTCATTAAATTAACGTCTCTGGCCGTCATCTTAACATCTCATTCCAGTTTCGACCCGATATTGTATCAACTCGACGCAGAAAAATAACCAGCATGAATGTCATCGCAAACCTGATCCTGAGTATTTTGCCTTTCATTACTTTTCAAATACCATACTACTCCATCGCATTAATAACGCAAAAACAATGATTATTGTTATTAATATTAATTAATTAATTAAAATAATGCTGTAATCATTTTTAAAACAACAAGTATGAGACTATTATGTTTTAATTTTAAAAAAATCATTTTTCCATTTTTCAGTTGGGATTGTTCTCGTTGAATTTGGAACCAATGCTCAAAAACAGGTTCCAGCTACCCCACCATCATTTTCGGCACAGGGTCTAGGACCGGGTTGTCCTTACAATTTTGTAAAACTCGACAATTATTGCTATCACTTTTCCGCGGAAAGGGTCAGCTGGTTCGATGCGTGGATAAAATGCAAAACAATGAACGCGGAGCTCACCAGCTTAGAAAGTCCCGTACAAACTTATAACATAGCGCTATTTACCGATTACGTGGGTTGTAAGTATTCCTCTTTTTAACCGACTTCAAAAAGGAGGTGGTTAACAATTCGACCCCTATGTATTTTTTTTTATGTATGTACATCTCACTCAAACACGGCTTGTCCGATCGGGCCTAAACTTTGGGTACCCACAAAATTTTGAAACGCATATGCCAAAAGGGGGCGCCATAATCCAGACTTAACTGTTTTTAAGTATTTCACCAATAACTGATTAGCTGTTTGTCCGATTGAGACGAACGTTGGGGATAAACTTGGAATTCCTCTCCGGTGGTGCAAAGGTATGTATGGTGATACCATAAATACCTTTGCCGGTGGTGTCACAAAACTTTCAAACGCCTAGGTCAAAAAGAGACGCCATAATCGAGACATGCGTAACTATTATGTGATTTTCTGCAGACTCGTCTCAGTAATAACATTAAACAATTTAGTCACAAAGTGAGCTGGGTAACGATGGGCAATTGCAGTTTCCTACATTTTTTTAGTGATCAAATCTCTAAATATTTAATATTTTGACAATTTGAAAGCAACTTTGATATACTCAAGTGTATAATCAGTAGTATTTGTCATGTCATGTTGTCACGCCATCAAAGATTTTTTAATAGAGTAGTGATAGCCCTCCAAAGAAATAAATAATTAACAAATTAAAAAACTGACTTCAAAAAGTGCACAGAAGAGTATAAACTAATTTTATTTTCAATACAATTAATCACAGTATACGTTACTCAGTTCTACTACAAATTGGTTTTGATGTTACTTAATATTATTAAACTATATTGATATCAATTTTTATGGCGTATACATTTGAAGTCGGCGCAACACATATGCATACAAACGTAAATGAGCAATATGCGATGCGTCTACTTCAAATGTATACGTCTTAAAAACTGGTATCAATATAATTTTATAATATTAAGTAACATCAAATCTAATTTGTAGTAGGATTGAGTAACGTATACCTTAATTAATTGTATTGAAAATAAAATTATTTTATACTTTTCTGTGCATTTTTTGTAGTCGGTTTTTAATTCTTAATTAGCAGTGTTTCCAACTAGCAACAACTAGCAGTGTTGACAAAACCTGAAAACCCACTGACGAAACTTGAAAAACCATTAATATGTACCCAAAAACCACCAGATCCAAAAATATCGATGTATCAAAACACAAACATCGATATATCAAACAGTATCGATAGAGATCAAAATATTTTAAGACACCGGTGTTTGAAAAAAAAATAGACGGCGCTTTTTTTCTGAAATTTACGTCAACGATATCATTTATTTAAGTTTAAATCTATGTAAAAACTCCTGTTTTTTCTTCCTCAAAATCTAAACCCTAAAATAAGCCATTCATATAAAACAAAAAACGTAATAAGCTGGATTTTCATTTTAGTGTATACTACGTGGTGGACGAGTGGATCCGATTTTGCCGAAGAAGGAAATTGGGTTTGGATGGGAACCGGACGAAATATCACCTACCCGTTCTGGTGTGCTGGGGAACCGAATGATGTAGGATACGCAGAGAACTGTTTCGAGTTTTCAACCAAATTACCATACTGTTCCAACGACGCCAACTGCTTTCTCAAAAAGCAGTATATCTGCGAAATACGCCAAAAACCTTGCAACACTATTGGAAACGAGGTCGCCGCCGTCTGATACAAATTATGGAATTATACTAGAGTACATTTATAAAATACACAAACAGGAGAAACAATTTAAAGATAATAAAACATTGTATTTTAAGTGAAATGTGGTAAACTTACTTTGTTTTTAATAGTTGTTAGAATTGTAATTGAGGAGTTGAGTGGAAAAAACGGCGTAAATTCGCTTACGTCGTTATTAAGTAAAATGCATAAATTGAATCGTTTTAAACCAGTCTATAGCATAAAGACATTGGGTTGCCTATCATTTGCAGTCTTTCGGACTTTCGGACTTGAATAGCCTGCTGTTATTAATGTCCCCCACTGTTTGTTTGTTTTTTAAATACAGTAGGTCTGTTTTTATGCGGTCTTTTTTAATGCGGTTTTGAAGTTGTGCGGTGCGAAATCGGGGTTCCCTGGTTTACGAATAGGGTGTTGATTTCCCTCTATTACATTATGAGCACTTATCAATTTATTTTGAAAAAAGTTTAAAATTTTGTACTATTTAGATTTAGATTTATTTGATTTCATTCCAAGATGGAATCGTTTGACAACACATGGACAAGATTTAAATCGTGTTGCACCTGCTATTGCTGAAATAAGCCAACAAACTTTAAATGCTCCTGCTGGAAAGCAGTTTATGTGTTGCAAATAATGCAACCAATCAAACATCGACAGTATCAATTGAAATCATCACTGATGCCTTTACCGAGAATGGCAACAAAATGCTTGTTGATTAAGCCTATTAAGTGAAGATGGTACAGTATCATTAGTATGATATATTAGATACCATCTAATTTTACCTAATGCTATTAGATGACGTCTGAAATAAAATGGATAAAATTTTAAAACAAACCTATTTTATGTCATTTTTTAGTCTTCATTAACTTTATTAATGCAATTTTTCATTAATTTTTATTCGTTGTTTTGGTTTTATGCGGTTTTTTTTAATTTTACAACGTAATCTGTGACTTTTTTGTACGATTTGTTTTTATATGTTGCGGAACTGCGGAACGTAACTACCGCATAAAAGCTGTCGGATTAATACACATACTACAATGAAAACCGAAACTATCGCACCTGCCATCTTTTATCGGGATACGAAGTCCCCAGCAAGACAACTTAAAGTTTAAAATATTAAGTCAAACAAAACAACGTTTATCCTGTTTATTCACTCTTCTAAGCTTCTGATATTGTTTTATTTCATTAACAACTGTAGTATTTAAGCAAAGTAAAATAATTGTACTTATTAAAAAACTTAGAAGTAGTGAATCGAACATGAAACTAGCGTATCACGTCATTAGTCCAGCACATACTGACGCCTACCGTTAGACAAGTACAACTATACAACAAAAAAGGAAACCACTATATAAAAAACATTTACAAAAAAAAAAATGAACTTAAATCGTTTTAAGCACAGAGTTCAGCTTTTCACAAAGTGTCCTTGAAAAGTACGATTTTCAACTGCCAACACGTGCAGCTAATTTTTGCACGACGAAAACGATGACGTTGGTCCGCTTTCTTCAACGATGGGGGCGGAACAAAGGGAACCGCATCACAAAACTCAGTTTATTAACAACACAACTTCACCATTCACAACCAACAAGGTAGTATGGAGTACATTACCAAAAAACTTTTGTTGGGTTGGAAATCTGACCTAAAGTTAGACTTCGAGTGTTGTTTGTTTTTTTTTTTCGGTTGTTTCATTTTACGAAACTCTGATAACGCGTTTGCCAATACAGATGTTATCGATCAAAAGTCAACTGCGAGAAAAAGATAAAATATTGTGCACATAGAATGTATAACAAAATGAAGAATTTTCACACAAACTAGATTACACATACGAAAAAGATAATATAACAAACAACTATGCGGTTCATCAAAAATAAAAGTTTAGAGTTTTGACCTACGACCCGCAGATTATTATCATAACACGAGATAAGTTGGAAATAATTAGGTTGATGAAAGGCATACTTAACATATATTCAATTAACTCAACATGACACTGCACGTATACAATACAACTTTTTGTTTACACTTTGTGAAAACCTTTGAATATTTGTGAAAACCGGTTATTTTTGTTTTTTTTTAATAAAATACAGTTTGCACTTGAACGAATGAAATATTCGTTCAAATGCAAAACTTTTCACGAAATATCAAAAATTTTAAATCTGTGGTTTAAAGTGAACATTTAACCTAAGTAAAAATGTTAGACAATCACTTCTCAGTAAAATTAAAATCTATTTAGACATGTATATACTTGTACAAAGTATTTGATGAAGTTGAGTGCAAAAACGGTGAAAATCCACTTACGTCATTAAAACGCATATATTAAATTGTTTTAGACCAGAATATAGCATATAAGACAATGAGTTGCCTATAATTTGCACTTTTTCTAGCAAGAATGCAGAACACTATTGTAAATCTGAATTTTTTGTGACTTCTTTCTTTTTGTCGCCTCGCTTTCTGGGCGTTTTGTTTACTTGCTTTCCTTCCAAAACAATGAAAAGGGTATACTGATCTTTAGAAAAACGGCGTAAATGCATTTATAAATTAGCACGATATTTGGAATAACGGCGTAAATGCATTTTTTAAATTAACCTATAACTTGAGGTTTGTCAACTAATTTTTTGTTTGTTAACGAAAAAATTTTAAAAACTTGTTCGTTTTCCTTCGATAAACTTGCAGTTGACAAAAATTATTTTTAATCTTAAATAGTGCCAAAGTTTTTGCCCTTTTTCTCAAAACTACATTTTTTTAGTTACGCCGTTATTCCATCCAACTCCTCAATTTCATTGATTATCTAATACATTTAATATTTTATTTTATTCATTTATTATTATGAATTTATAGGATTATGGTCGCATTATAACGAATTTTTGTCGACGTGAACAATAATATCCAATATATTATTCTCAGATTTTTACAATTTTAAATTACGATTAGTAATTTCCTAACATTGCATTATTATCTAAAGTGCGTGTTATAACCGTAAAATTGCATTATTTAAACCAAAATAAAATATAAAAAATTAAATCCCCGTGCAACTATGAAACGTTAACAGTTCGTGTTACTGTATATTTCGAATGTACCAAAAGTTTATTATGACAAAAGTAACATTCAGTTCCCCCATTTCTTTACACAAGTAGTATAATCATTGATCCCATAAAAACAGTACAAGTTATGACATTTCTTTAGTACCGTACTATTAAATTTTTTTCTCCAGACGTCATGTGAGTACTACTACTCAATCCATTCCTGAAGAAGTCGATGCTGTCATTATTGGTGGTGGTGTTGTGGGGGTTAGTGTAGCCTATCATTTAGCCAAACGAGGATTGCCACGTGTTGTGCTACTAGAAAAATCAGATTTGACAGCCGGTTCTACATGGCATGCAGTAGGTACCACTTCACTTTATTATAAACAATAAACATACATACATCCTTCCCGTCAGTTAAAAATTTAAATTTCCCGCGAAAAACGATTTGCCCATTTGTAACGGTGATGCCAATTTTACGTCAAGAATGGCTTTAAACCAAAGAAAACAAATTAGCCAATGACGTCAGGGGGCGGGATATTTAAAAATCATCACATTAAACGTGGTCGTAAATTATTTAATAAACAAAAATTAAAGGGCTGGTGTGAAAGGGTGTTTAGTAAATTTTTTTTTGTCAAAAATGACCTGGAAGTATTTTAGAATATGTAAGGTACCATCCAATGAGCTAAGGTAAGGTACCAATAATATCCTGACGCATAATTTTGAGCAAAACAAAATAATGTGCAAAGATATTAGTGCAAGAAGTGTAAAGTAGCCCATAGACAGCAAGGCAAGTTCAGATCTTTAAACACGTTTTTCTCAAAATTGTAAAAATGTTACTTAACACAACACCTTTTCACACCAGACCTTTTAATTGATTTTATGTATAACTAGTTTTTATTTCAATTAGGCAGGTTTGACAACTTTCTATCATCCAGGAATCAACATCAAGAATATTCATTTTCACAGCATTTGTCTTTACTCCCAATTGGAAAAAGAAACAAAACAAGTACGTTTTTAACCAAAACTTAACGACGAGATTTATGTAAATTTGTACTCCTGTACAGTATGCGGTACTATAAAAATATACTTGCAGTACTTGTTATTTGATAATACATTACGTGGCTTAGGATTACAGGTAGGCCTACTATGAACTGATACATACTACAAATTTTATCTAGGCCGTTGGGTTTCATAGACCTGGAAGCTTACGACTAGCTACCAGTCCTGTTCGTGTCGACGAAATGAAATATCAAATGCAACGCCAAGGCTGGCACAAAGCACCTCAGTACTTAATCACGCCCGAAGAAATATCCAAAATGTGTCCAATTATGAACATGGATAAGATAAACCAATAAAAATCCAAATTATTGGCTTGGTTTGCAACAAAATTGTAATTGTGGATTATCAACATCGATAGGTCCTCATGGGATTGTTCAATCCGCTGGAAGGCCACATTGACCCCAATTCCTTAACACGAGCCTTATCAACTGGAGCTAAAAAGTATGGAGCTATAATTCACACGCAGTGTACAGTCACAGGTACTAATTACCACGATAAACGTTCGGAATGGGACGTCAACACTGAAAAGGGCACCATCAGAGCTAAGAAAGTAATTAACGCAACAGGTAAGAAATACAGAGTAATATTACAAGAGTAACCCTTGGCAATAAATTGAGCACATGAGAATCACTACTACCTATCACATCGTCATAGAGTCTTCGATTTATGCGAATTTCATATATGTGATTTTCAATTATACAAAAGAAATGATCCTATACGCTCGTTATAATGCGTGGAAATCTATGTGTTCGGTGGTGCTTCATAAATGACGCTGAAGTTTACAATTCCCTGAAAAATTTTACATATACGATTTTCGATTTATGGGATTATTGCACAGAAATTAACCCTCGCCATGCATAAATCGAGGAGTTGCTGTAATCTAAAACTGTATAGCTTAGCAATGCATGTAACTGTTCAAAAATGATGTGAGTATCCACAAAACAATTACTTTTCTACATACGAATACAAACAAACAGTAAATAAGTTATATATAAGAATTAAAATCTGTAACTACACGTATTATACTGGTAATTAGTCTAGTTATCAATGGATTATACATTCCTCGCTAGGTTTTTGGGGCAAAGAAGTTGGAAATTTAGCAGGCATCGAATTGCCACTAGTTCCGGTACACCATCAATACGTGATAGCAAACGACATCCCAGAAGTCAAACAACTAAAGGTAATGCCAAAACAAAGCAAAACTTTTCACAATAGGTGATACGAGATTGGTTTATACTGGTGTTTAGTTTCACAATTTTTTTTACATATTTTAAACCTCATTTATTTCTTGAAGAAAGAAATACCAGTTATTCGTCATTTAGACGGTTCATTCTACCTACGTCAAGAACGTACTGGTCTTCTGACAGGGCCTTATGAAGCAATGGACAAAATGAAATTATGTGAAGATTGGTATACGAATGGAGTTCCAAAAGGTACATTCCCTGACCAAAACAAATCTTTGACTTCAATAACTGTTAGATTAAATCGGAAGTTCCGATTTAATCTAACAGCTATTGAAGTGTAAGGTTTGTTGTAAGGTAAAATGTAAGAAACCCATTAAACATCTACCCACTCTTATTTCAGGATTTGGTGCAGAATTGTTTCAACCTGACCTGGATCGCATTTCCAATCATTTGGAGATTGCAATGGACTTGTTTCCATGTTTAAAGACTGCACAAATACAATCTGTCATTTCCGGTCCAATCACCTATTCGCCAGATCTGTTACCTATGATCGGACCTTACCAAGGACTGCACAACTACTGGTTAGCAGTGGGTTTTGGGTACTTTGACATTCCTTACTTTTTTAATAAGATAGTCCATGACCGAACGGAATTGTTACAAAAAAACATTACTATTTCAGATATGGAATTATCCATGCTGGAGGAGTTGGCAAGTACCTAGCAGATTGGATTGTAGATGGCGAACCACCATATGACTTGATAGAACTTGATCCTAATCGATTTGGAAATTGGACCACTAAGTCAGTTTGTTTTTCATTCGTTTCAAACAACAAACTTTATCAAACTAAAGAGACATGATATAATGGCTTAAAATAAAATAAAAAATTTATATATTTTCAAGGGATTTTATATTCTCTAAAGCACGAGAATCTTACGGCATGAACAACTCGCCAACTTATCCTAAAGAAGAACGATTTGCTGGTAGACCGACCAAAAGAACGACCGGACTTTATAATATTCTTAAAGAAAAGGGTGCATCAATGTCATTTCAAGCAGGTTATGCATTTACCAATTGCGTTTGACAAAAATGCATTTTTTTTCATACGTTCAAAAATAATGTTGAATTCTATTTTTATAGGATGGGAAAAACCTGCGTGGTTCGTTCAGGATGAAGACAATAAAGGTTATAAACCCAGTTTCAGAAGAACCAATTGGTTCCAACCCATGATACGAGAATGTCAAACGGTTCTTGACAAAGTTGGAATCATCGATCTCAGTTCATTTGGAAAGTTCGAAATCTCAGGAAAAGATGCAAACGCATTTCTAGACAAACTGCTTGCCAACAGTTTACCAAAGGTTTTCGATCGCAATTCGCTTTGAGCAATATCTGATAACTTAATCTTTTTTTTCTGATGTAGTATTATTTATATGATTGTATAGCAAGGGAGTACAAACATCAGCCACATGTTAACACCCAAAGGACGTGTTTATGCTGAACTGACGGTTACTCAAACCCGCCCAGATAGTTTCTTTTGCATCACAGGAGCAGGATCCGAATTTCATGATCTCAGGTTTCTGTTTGAACATAATTTCTAGTGAAATAAACCACATTACATCCGTAAAGAATTGTAATTAATTATAATTGCACTTTAGTAATAATCCTAACATGCTTGAAAAAATTATTTACTCAGGTGTAATACATGGTGTGGTGCAGGCTTATACAATACGTCCACAGAATATATTTGACACATTTTTTAAAAAGTAAAATTTAATAACTACAATATAATAAAAAATTAATATACTTTTGTACAGATGGATCGAAGAAAAAGCAAAAGACAATTTTCAGATCAACATAAAAAATGTCACCGAAGAAATTGGATGTTTAAGTGTCGCAGGACCAAAATCGAGAGATGTTCTAAACAAACTCACTACTACGGATCTTAGCAATAATGCATTTCAATTTCTCTCAACCAAAGATATAGCTCTAGCTAACATTCCGGTGATGGCAATCCGCATATCTTACACTGGTCAGTCAAAAAATAACGTTTAAACTTATATGACAGGTAATAAGTACTTTCATATCATTGTGTGCGTGCAGGTGAACTGGGGTGGGAACTCTATCACAAAAAATCCGATTCGGAAAAGTTGTATTTGTCCTTATTGGAAGCAGGCGAAGAATATGGCATCGCTAATTTTGGATTGTATGCCATGAATTCTCTCAGGATAGAAAAAGGATTCAGAGCTTGGGGTTCAGACGTGAGATACCCACAAAAAACACGTTATTCATTTTCTATAAGAAATCAAGTGAACACTTTTCTGATTCTTGATTCAACAGATGACAGTAGACACCAACCCTTTCGAAGCAGGACTACAACCTTTCATTAAACTTCGCAAGGTATTTTGAGAAATCTGTTGGTTCTTATACTACCACGACTAACTACTACTTGTACATTGCAAATTCCACCATATTCTTTCAGTCAACAGATTTCATAGGGAAGAAAGCTTTACAAGAAATTCTGCAGCACGGACTGACACGAAAACTGGTATTTCTCACAATGAACACCACTGACGTAGATCCAGAAGGAAATGAATCAGTTTGGTTTGGAAATCGAGTAAGTTCTTTGTTGATTCTATCATTAAAGCATTACCACATATACCCCACTTATACTTAATATAATATTATAGGTAGTAGGGTACACCACTTCTGGTACTTACAGTAGTCAACTAAAAAAAGGATTGGCAATGGCCTACCTTCCAACGTATCTTGTTGATAACGACGCTGAAGTTCAAGTAGAAATGCTTGGCGACTTGGTGACGGCAAAAGTCCATACTTCACCACTCTTTCAAACAGAAGTCCAAAGAAGCAAGAAACAACCTAAATGAATAACGATTTTTTCAGAGAATTATATCGATATTGTCATTGACGAACAAGTGATTTTTTACTAATATAAGTACAAAGTAAAAAATATATTTAAAAAAGTCTAAACTTTTCTCAATTATACAAACCATAACAATATTGTACTTACAAACAAAAACCATCCAACATATTCAACTGTTACTCTTCTAATAAATTATTACATGTATCTCCTAGTTTACATTACAGGTAATTCTCGGTTTATGTGAAGATTAAGTCAGCATATGTATTTCGATACCAGGTATACGAAAATCGCATATCTACTCATAATCGCATACCTTGAAATCCACGCATACCGTCGTGTAATAACACAATTTCGCATATAAAGAGCATCTGAGTGGTTATTCGTCTCGTTTCTTGACAAGAAAATCGCATATAGTGAAGTGACATAACCCGAAGAAAAATCGAAGATTCCCTGTATTGTGTTTTATGGAAATAGTGATACATTTAATACAGGTTGCGTTCCTAGGTTCTCTACCTTTTTCGAGTTTAAAATTTGCATAAAATTATTTTAATAGGGTGTAGATGTCATTAAAATGGATATTTTGGATTACATTTTTAACCAAATGTGGTGTAATTTCAACTAACAATAACTGCGGGCAACCCCTTGGAAAAAAACTTCGAGAACCGCTGGGTTAGTCCAAAGTTACAAATTTGAAGAAAATTTTTGTGACTGTAAGCAACATCTAATTCGTCGGTACTAAAAATATCGCGCGTTTAACATAAAAGTGCCAAACATTAAAAGGTTGTCATTTTCCTCCAAAAAAAAAAAACAGTTGCTGTCAAACCTTACGAAGATTCATGAGATGAGAAGAGAAAATAAAAACCACAACAACAAGAACAAAATGTCACTTTCACGAATTTTTCATTGTTCCTTATCATTTAATTAATGGTTTTTCGACACCTCCAATTTTTGTTGTTCGCTGACAAATGTAAAAGAGCAAAAAAAAAGAACTGCCTTTGTATCCATTTCAGAAAGCTGTCATTTTTTTTCGCTTTTATCGTGAGGCAGGTTCGTGTCAATTTTTTTAACCATACCCTTCACTCATCTGTACTTTTTTTTCTTCTATCACTCACTCATCCATTCCCTTAAAAAATTTCCTAACACAATGGCTGGTAAAGCAGTTCCATCAATGGCAATGTTCTTGTCACCTGAATGAATCATGGTAATCCAAACAAAATATATCATCGCTTGGTCTTTCAAACTACACATAAGCTGACATTTTCTTTAACTGCCCAAACATCTTTATATGAACAATCCCATTGTATATGCATGATTCACAAGCATATTTTTATAAGATCTTAAGTTGTCATCTACAACAACTAAAAATTGAAAAAGTTTTAGACGAAAAAAAAATGTTAACCCTTTCGGTCACAAAATTTGTGCAGAAAACATGTCACCTTAATTAAGCAAAAGATTTTTAATTAAGTGATAAGCATCTTCTGCGTAACAGACTCGTTGCTCTAAATTTTAAAAAAAAATTAATTTTATTTTGTAAAAAAAAAAAAACTGAATTCGTCCAAACACATTTTAGGCTTCACTATCTCCAAAAACCATCACCTAATCTTGGACACGCCAGATACAAAAGAGCAATAGCTGCCGCCGGCTGGGTGAAATGATGGTAGTTAATTTAAGTCGGGAGACATTAGGGAGGGTTTCCAAAGAGAAGCCATTTAAAAAAGAAAAAGTGTGAGGATTCTGCCAAACTGTGGGTAGCTAAAGGTGGGATGGCCTATAGGGATGAAAATGGCAGCAGGCAGACACCGAGGAACCACTGTCGACAAGCGGAAATTCCACATTCGTACATGGCTAGAGCTACAACAACGCTGGTGCTTGGGGGTAAATCCGAGGGCTACGACGAGGGGGAGAATAAAATGGGCCGAAGAGGGGGATGGATAAGGGAGTTGTGAAGGGCGGATTCGTCCTCGTCCCCTTTTCCTCCCTTCGTCCTCCTGCTTGCCAATGTGGTGGTGGTAAATGTTGTGTTTTTTTTATCTCTAGCTTTGGTGTCGGGAAGTGCTACAAAAAGGCTACAAAACATGTGCCATCCTAATCCGAACATGTAGAGTCAACTGTACAAATATGGTGGTGTTGTTACAACTTGCAAAAGATGTTTCCATATGAAATACAGTATATTGAATTAATTAGAACCGGAATGAATAAATCAAAATTTTTATAAAACTGTATTACATAATAGACTATACAGACCATGGGATTTATGAAAAAATGATGTAAGTTACTGTTTTGTATTTGAATCGTTAAACGGTCTGAAGTCCCGTGAGGTAAATTTTCAGAAAACACGAAAAAACTATCTCTCACAACTAAAAATGGAAAACACCTAATTTTCATAAAATAACCAATTATCCACATCCTTGGTGATACTGTAATTACATGAAAATAGAACAAAAGCAACTTTTAACTAGTTTCAACGAGCATCGAAGTTGTTAGACTTATTTCCTTTAAAAAAGATTGTTTCTGGAAAACACTCAATTTTCATAAAATGACCTGTTAACAACAAACATCCTTGGTGATACTGTAACTGCATGACAATAAACAAAAGCTACTTTTAACTAGTTTTAACAAGCATCAAAGTTGTTAGACTTTAAAAAAATTGTTTTAACGTGGGTGACATGATCAAATTAAAAGAATGTTAAAAAACGAAACATCGACAAAATATCATAGAAATATCAAGTGAAACGCCATTGCAAAATTGCGTATTTCCCGTAAAACCAACTGCACACTTTCTTTATGCTAATGTCATTACCCCCAACTGTGATTACCAGTTGACGGGGAGGCACTTCTGTATTGGAATTTCGGTGTTTCCTCACTCATTACAAAGACACACACACATCAACAAACGGTCACGATGCCACATGCCAACCGTGAAGCACTACTACCAACTTCAACTTCGCTTCGCCACCACTCCTCTCATTTATTCAGCACGATTCTCTTTGGCTTTTCCACCTTCTGTTTACCAAAGACTTTTGACGCTCGACTAACTCGTTCCAACCGCCACTCGGCCACGTTCGAAAACACTTTTCACGAACACCATGCAAACAACCGGGCCAGCTTCCCCCCATGGTAGTCGTCAGAGGCGCCAACTTGCCGCCCCCGCAAAGGATCCATCTAGTGCAAGGTGGCGACGACTGGCCCTCTAACTCCAAACTCTGTTGTCAGTGCCTTTGGCCCTATTTTTTTTGCTGACACAGCAACGCATAAAGAAAAGTCAACGATTGGTGACGGAACACCACGGAGCGGCCATGACACGTCCAACCCCATGGTCTTTATCGCTCAACTTCCACGTGATGGTCATCGAGGTGTCAAAAACGGGGAGGAGTGAATCCCTATCTAATCTCGTCTACCCATCAATGGATCGTGTGTCTTTTTGCTACAAACTGAACTTCACTGTGGTTTAAGCTAGCTTTTGGTAAACAATCACGGACATGATAAATGATAGTCAGCAGGCATGTGTCGAAACCAGTGAAATTGCAAATTTGAAATAGAAATGTCAACGAGGTTTTAATTAAAACGTTATCTCGTTCCCTGTTCACGTTACAAAAATATTTTTCTGTAGTTTCTCTTGAGAGACATTGTCACAATGAAAAATATTATGAATGTGAACAAATGTTTATTGAAAACAGCTACATGTATGTAGATTTGAAAGTGTTTCTTGTATATTTTGGAGTTGGACTGGACTGATGCCCATATAAGTAAAAGAATTAAAGGTAAATTGATCGTATAACCTTACGCATCTCACTAAGCGTTCCATACCGTTTTTAATTACCAATAGTAGGCTACTGGTAATAACATTAAACTACAATTATCCGACGTTATTAGCGTGTTTTTTTTAGCATAGAGTTCATAATCGAGCCGTCTGAAGCCAAAGGGAACTAACTAACATTTTTCGTATTTTAAAGAAAATAGAGAAAATACAATCCAATTAAGCATTAGAATGCTTAATTGGATTCTATCGTAATTACCCTACCCCGACAAGCTGTACGCTTGTCCTACGAACGGGTGGTATTCAACACTAATTAAACACATCAAACGGCCTATAGCTTCGTTTCGCCGAAAAACGGAGCAGGTGCTAATTGGTCATTTGCATTCGGCAAAACAGCATGCACCCAAATTTCAGCTTCGTAACCCTTACAGTTTCTCCGCACAGATGAACTAGGCTATTTGAATTACCTACTGCTTAAGTTTCTATCTTGTTTTACTAGATGGCGTTACTTTCGTCATAGATAACATTTTCACTCATAAATGGTATAACAGTACTATCTGGTAGAAAAGTAGTAGTTGATTACTTGCAATTCTCCATGGTGATTAACATAACATTTAGAATACAAAAAAAATTAACGGGTATGCAAAATGGGTAACTAAACGAGCCAAATCTTGTTGAGATGATAATCAAGCTTCCCATGAAAATTATATTATTCAAGTTACTATACAAGCGTTAGCCTTACAGTGTTCACATAATAATAATTAATTAATATCATTTGATATATAACAACATCAAATTTGTTCACTTTGAAAAAAGCATTTTGGGGTGACAGTTTCATAGAATTGCCCATGAAATACATTTCACTAACCCTTCAGAAGAACGTGCAATAAAAGCAAGAAAAATGATGACGTATTCAATGCAGTTTTCATTATTTTCTCGTAACCGATTACTTTATATTGGTCGTTAGTCTTATAGTATTCCGAAATGATTCACTGTCAATGTAAATTAATGACTTCAGGGCCAATAACTCAGAAATGTTCAATTAACGTCTAAAATACCATTTCATTGAAAAAAAGAAAAAATCCATGCAATATTCGGTAATGTCAATGTCATTCATCTTATCGGCACATTCCGACTTCACTCTTTGTGAACATCGACCCATCGTTCATTCTGTAACACTTTTCATGTTTACCCTAGAAAACATTCAGCAGTCTAGCCACGCTCGTAAAACTCCTAGTCAGTAAATGAAATTCTTTTGAGCTACAAAAACAAACAGTTGAAAGTAAGGAGAAGAAAAAAAAAGTTACCCACTTCAAAACAAGAAAATATATTCTACAACGTGCTGTCCACGAATTCCACACACGATGAATTTTACATTACCAACCGAGCTAAAAACAAATATTGAAATAGCAGGTACCTCGGTCATTTTAATTGTTTTGCATGAGCTTCTTGAACCAAGGTTCGGTATCTTTCTTGTTTACAAGAAACACTGAACAGTTCGTGATGTCATTTGGCGCCACTAGCAATTCTTATGCCCGCAAACAATATCAAAAGAAAACTTTAAAAAAAAATATATTTATAACACCATCAAAACAAAATCACGACGTTTTCATCTTTACTGAACCGGTTACAGTTTTACGACTAAACAACCTGTAATATGCAAACTGTAATGTATGTACCAGAACATTCCCTGATTGGAATTATTTGGCATTCTGGACAAGTCAATTTGAACCGACATATTATCCTATTGTAAAAAGTATATTTTAATTTAATAGCGAAAATTTATACAGAAAGTTTTAAGAATTTTTTGATTGACCATGTATTTTGTGTTTCGTATAACAATTTCTAATATGCATATATTGAAATGTCTATACTAGAACATATCTGATCAAGAGCGTTTACAAGCTAATTTTTATTTCCAAAACATAGCGAATTTTGTGCAAATAGCTTTTTTGAAGAGTTTTGTTGAAAACGTGCTGGCTGAAAAGCAAGTTTACGAACTATTTCCAAAACGTAGCAAAATTGTGCATTCTAATTGAAGGAATTGTTGAAAATGAATGCTAATGTAACATTTTCGTCAAAACTGACTTTTTTTTAATGTATTAGGTACATCTTTTCAACAATTTTGTGCAAGACAACAATATATGCAAAGATATTAGTGCAAGAAGTGTTAAGTGACCAATGAACAGCAAGGTAAGTACAGAGAACTTTAAACTATTTTTCCACAAAATTGTCCAAAATGTAACTTCAAACACCCTTCAATTATGAACCACTTATCGAATTATGATTCCACGTATAATTTTGTAATACAAAATCAATGTAAATTTTGTAATTACGCTAATTATTAAAAAAAATAATCTTTTCGATAAAGACTGGAAGTTTAAAACAAAGTTGTATCAATTCTATTGAATCACCATATATAGAGTATTACATTCTAACGATTACACCATAAAAATCCGTCGCCCATAAACCAAAATCATCCAACGAGTGTTAACACACCCTACATGTAATATAGTGTTATTAATAGCACCTCCCCTCCCCAAGATCGTACAAATGTCCTAAAACTAAAAGTCATGTTGAACAACTGAAACCATGTGTTCCAAGTTGGAAAAGTTTGCTTTTCTAATCTATCTCACCAAGTCACCCAGTCTCTGCCCTTTAAATTTATAGTGTGTAGGTCAGATCGGGCTAGGGTCCATCACCTATCTTGCGAGAAGTCAAAAACGAAAAAGAACCATTTGTTAAAGGTTTCTTCTTCTTCTTCCCTTCACTTATTTTTTCCCCAAATAAGGTGTCCCATATCCTATCTACTAGCCAATCAGAACACCCTAAACTCATCATCATCATCATCATCACCACCATCCCGAATCTCAAAACCACCCCGTATAAAAATACATAATTTTTCTTCTCGTGAAATTTGGGGCTACTCCCTTCGTTTTGTGGATTGTAATCATCTTCGAGGTCTCGCATAAAACACATTAAGATCATGAAGTTTATTCACGATTTTTTTTTTCTCACAAAAAATGCATATGCTTCATGAATCAAACAACTACCCGTCACTTTAACCGTTTCAATTTTTTAATCACGTAGGTATAACATAATCTCAAACAGGTTGTAACACATGTTATAACGTCATTATGGTGTGAAACAACTTAGTCACAGAGATCAGGATTTTCTGCAAGTCATATCGCCTACTAAGACTACAACTATTATACAGGGTGAGGCGTTCACCGCATCAAAGAATGATCGAGCGACTTCCAAAGATGTACGTGGACATCACTTACAATATCTTTTCGAAAACGTATATGAAAAAAAAAGTCAACGATTTTGATCAACTTGTTTTCTATAGGGAGATAAGGGTACGACCCTGGAAAAATCATGCCTTTCTACTTTCTTGCAAAAGAAGCTTGAATAGAAAACAAGGATTGAAAAATCTCTATCTTAGCCTGGTATCGAACCAGGGACCTGGTATAAGCGACAAGACGTTTTGTATTCTGAGCTAGTACATTGCATTTCTTAATTTCAACTTTCGAATACAATTCATTGCAAAAGAGAAGAACGATACACATTATTAAAACGTGTATCGTTTAATAATTTGCATTGTTGAAAAACAATGCAGCGATTGATCAGCGTTGTCACTTGCTGACCGTGACCACCGCACAGAATAAACATGACTTCGAATTTTCCTTGGATAAAAGAAAATATATGCATCTCCTACTAATTATGAGTAGAAGAATCGAATAGTAGCAAAATCGCATATAAGAAACTCAAATAATTAGAGCACTTCCTGTATTAAAAAATCAATACAATTCACCATTTGTAGGATGATTCCGTGATTTCAGTAAACTACTGTGATTTCAGTATAACATCATGTAGACAAATCAAATCAGTATCAACCAGGTGGCTTAGATATTTCACATCTGGATGTTATACAATGTAGGCAGATATAAGTTTTATGTCTGCAGTTTATTATATTTTTTGTTTCTTTATATATCATCTGAAGTACATTATACGTGTTACACATTCTGTACACAGTATAGCATACACTCCCTTAAACTGTCGGTATTTTGATTGTTGGTGTTTCGACCTAGACCCTACAACACATGCTTCATACTGTGTAATGTACTATACTCAGTAACAGTATATACAGTACAGCACGCACGAGGAAAATAAAAACCATGCACACACAAAAAGAACGGGTTGAAATTTTTTCAAGAAGTGTGCGCAGAATAACGAGAAAAAAAACACTTTTAATATATTAGTATATATAGACGGAATGGCCAGCCGAGTTGTTGCATGATGAAATGAACCTTGCAAAGCTTTGGCTTGCACCTGGCGATGATGGCCGCGAGGAGACGGGCGTGTCGTGGCCAGAGGTCAACAGGATTAACGATGCCTAAACGACTCCAACTGGCGCTGATCACGTTCTGGGTGGGAGCCAAAAAAGCGCAGGGTGCGAAAAGAGACACCGCCCCCGCTTTTGCATCTTGCCTTCTGGGGGGGCATGATCCACTCCCACCAACCAACAGGATTTTTCAAGGGAACTCGAAAATCCAAAGCACTGACTGACCCAAGGCCGTGTGGTGTCTTAATGCTAAATCCGCCTCCGTGAAACATCTTAAAGCACAACTCGTTCTATTTCACTTCCAAGACCAAGACCTTTCTTCGCAACAGGTGCGCGAGATAAACGTCCAATACCAGACATGGAATTTTCAATGCTCCGTGGCAAATTATACTGTCTACCCCGTGGAAAAATATTGATCCCGAGGATCCATAGTGTGGTCAGTTGTTGAAGAGATAACGATTTTATGTTAGTTTGACTTTTGGCACAGAAGAACTATTGAACTGTTGTACAGAAGAAGAGGTTTTTGAATACAAAGTTGGACTTGCAGTTGTATGTACGCAACGCAACGACATGACAACGTTAGCTTCTCAAATCTCAACCTTACAAATAAGTCAACCACAGTACGAACTGTCACGCCAATAATGACCATAAAAATGTCAATAATAATGAGTGTGGTGTTAAATATTGTAACACAATCATTTCGAATCAAATGATCAAGTGACGAACAAAATTAAAGCATTATAACGGTAATACATACTGTATACGCTTATTTGTCATCTCTTACGTAGAAACGATTTCTACCGAAGTTACAGTATATTCGAATATTAATAGAAATGACTTAGATGTGCATTTTAATATTATGCTTCATTGAATTCGACAAGACATTAAATGGTAATCCAATACCACGGATCTGTAAATTATTTTTGGTTGTCCATTAGATAATTTGTTAAATGTTGTTGAATTGTTTACAATTCGTTTTTGTATCTCGAGCAATCAAAATTTAACAAGTACATTAAAATGTTATTTAAGCATACTCTTTATATAACCTACTGTCATATACAGATATGACAGTAGGCTGACAGTAGCTACTGTATGTACTACAGAATGCAAAAAAAGTGATTTCTGCATGTTTTGATTTGATGCGAAATTCGATTTATGCAGATTAAAACTTATGCAATCTCTGAATAATTTTGATATTCAATTTATGCGTGTTTTGAGTACTTCCATTTTTGAATTTTTGATTGATGTGAATTTTGATTTATGTAGTTTTGTTTTGTTTTGTTTTATTGAATACATCCCAAAGGAACAATACAGCGTAATAGTTATATAACAAAACAATAAAAAAATACTACAATAAAATTATGTTTATCGATCTGAAAGTAAAATATGAGTAAATAATGATTTTCTAAAATGGATGCATCTTAATTGCATCGAAAAATTATGCGAAACTATGCGAAATTAAATTTATTCAATCGTTGAGTAATTCGATATTTGATTTTTGCGAGTTTTCAGTAAGTCCGTTTTTAATTTTTTAAATTTTTGATTTATTTATTTATATATTAGTATTTATTTACATTGAACTTAATTACATTGAACTTACGCGGTTTTTGATGCGAAAGACTTATGGGGTTCTTGTTTTAAATTTTTTGGTACATTGGACTATCACTTAGTATATTCTCGTATACGACTGTAGATGGCAGTATACATTCAATTCCTAGCTCACTCACAAATGAAACTAATATAAAGAGCATAAAAATACATTTTAGTTTTTAACTTAGTGTCATTTGCTGACATTAAGTTAAAATTTTAATTTTTAACCTAAGTGTCAAATTGGTGGACAATATAACTATCAAATTTTACTTTTCGCGAATAAGTGAACCCGCACATACATTACACCCGTAAATGTAAATTTAAATATAAATAAATTCAGCGTGTGAAACACATTTTTTTTGCTACTTAAATAAAAACGTTTTCATATTACTGTTTTCGTATGTATGAAAAAAAATCCAATCGGTTTAAGAAAATGTTCTCATGTTTTTAGTACTTCTGATTCGAACAACGAACAAATCCACCTGGAAGTATCATAAAACACAAAAAAAAATAAATAAATAAATAAAATAAAATACAAAAAAATGATAACCTGTTCAAACGTAAGAAAACGGAATCTTTCCCTTTAAACGAAGCACTCAACCCTTGCTTTCCATTTAAAGCACTCTACTATTTTATGATTCGCAAATGGGAGGAGGAAAAGAAAAAACCCGAGAAAGAAACAAAGCACATAATTTCATCTAACACAACACAGATCAGATGAAAACGAAACGAAAAAGAACAATAATAAAAATAAAAAAACGTTAGCCAAAGCAATAAATTTTCCATCCCTTGTGAAAGGTTTTCTTCGAAAAAGATTTTCGAGTTTCTCTTTTCTTCTTGTTCCTCTACCTCGTTTATCTCCGAACCATGTCTAAAATGCAACGTGAAACCCTTTGGGTCACGATTTATGGGATCTGATGCAAACTGCACCAACTTAAGGGAAGTTGGATAATAAAGTGTATGTCTTTTACGGATTAAGAAACAAGAAAGAATTTCATTTTTCTTTTTTAAACCTCCGCCTCTTGAAGGTATTTCTAATTTTCTCAAAAAATCTAATCTTTTATTTTTTAAAAAAGAAAATGCGAAAAAACGTTAAAAAATATACTTGCCACGGTAAAATTCCGTAACACTTTATCACAAAAATTATTATCCACAGTAGGCTAACACTAAAATGTTCAATATGAAACAAAATTTAAAATGTCATAAACTGTGTACATTTTTAATGTCATAAACTAAATTCAATTCTTATAGACTTTGATAATAAAAATGTTCAACCAATAGAACAATACCAATAAAATGCCGTGCTTGGAACACGCCTAAATACTTGCGCATTCCTATGCATGGAGCTCCATCTTCAGTCACTTTGACTGAAACTTGACTTATACGGTGTTTCAAAAGTTATTATACAGTAAAATAGAATTTTTATTTAGTTTAATTAGATTTTTCCTGCAGTCATAAGACGTTTGCAAAGCATTCTATATCATTCTGATTTTACAGCTGTGATACAAAATAAATTGAATTTTAATTAAATTGAAAAAAAAACAACTAAGCATTGGAATATAATACTAAGCATTATGAAATTTATTTGAAAGAAAAATCTGACAATAAACTGATTTAATTTGTTATTAATATTGAAAAAAAATATTACAAATCGTTGATTCGGTGAAACTTTAAAAGAATTTTTCATAGTAAGTATTAATATATACAATGATACATAAATTCTAAAAATTGAGCTTAAAACTTTGTTTTATGTCTATCAAATCTAATTGTCATAAAATTTATGCAAACCTCATATCAGAATTTACTTCGTGATAAAAACAGGTGCATTCTTATGCGTGGGGCTCCATCTAGTCAACAAACTACATTGTTTCAAAAATTACTGTGCAATGAAATTGGACATTCGTTGACGCTAATTAGAATGTTCATTGCATAATTACTTTTAAAGCACCTAAAAAAAAATAAAACTTAATTCCTACCAAATTAAGATTTGTACGTTTGCATACGTCAAAAAACAAATTATTTAATAAAGCATTCAAATCTATAGTAGTTTACTGTGATCTATAGTAACCAAGATGAAACAATTTGTCTTAATTTAATGAAAACCCAGAAACAAGATTCAAAGATTTATCAACAAAAAAAAATAAAACACTACGCATTTTTGTCATATTTTAGTTCTGGTTTGGTTTGTTTGTTTTTTTAGCCTTACCACTACAAATAGCCATCTGACATCAACAGTTAGCACATTAGACCAATTTAATGCCACTTGAGTAATCACCACTAAGTACTAGGGTTTGAAGTGGCAAAAGGCTGAAACGTCTTCGGATCGACGATGTTTCTCGAGCGTTATCTGCCACTGCCAACTTTTTTAACAAAGCGTTTACAGCTGGACTTGATGAGTGACACTTTGAAGTTGACATGGATCATCACCGTTCACTTTGGGCTTTAACCATCAATTGGCTTAGAAACAAAGATATAAATTTAAAGTACAAAAAAAAAGAATAAAAACACGCATACAAAAAAACAACACTTTTGAAAGCAAAAGGCGTTAACAGCAAAAACAATTAAAATCCCATCAAGCGACAAGAATTCAAAGTTGGGCGTTCCAATGAACTCACGAAGCGATGAAAGAACGAAGAAGTTCGTCATCATCATTTTTGCGAAGAAGCCAAAAACTACTGAAAAAGTGAACGAGTGAAAAACTCGGATAAGTTCTTCGTTTACATTGAAAAACGTACAGCCACCCACACCTAAGAACCAGTAGTACCCACCAATTTAAAAACCAATCACGCTAAACTCATTTCAAAAAAATCTCGCAAAATTTACTCCATAAAGATGACCTAGGGAGCACCAACTCATTAGGTGTCACAAAACCTCGTAAGAAGTTTAAAAGACAATGAGAATGCGAGCAAACCGGGTTAAGTCATGTTGATTTAAACTACTATTAATTTAATCAGAACTTAGATGCTGACAGTTTTGATTACTTTCGAACAATAAAACCGTCCCATTTAAGCCCTCATTAAAACTTTCATCATTTTTTAAACACACCAAATGCAAAACATAATTAAAATAAATACGACACAGCATCATCATCATCATCAACGAACCAAATAACAAACAAGAATTGCAAAAGAAAAACTTCATTCTCCTTAGCAACGCTTTTTCTTCATAAAAGTTTGAGTTATGACGACAAAACACGTTAGTCTTGCATCCGGATGCCTACTACCACTACCAACTACTTTTCTCACCACGGTTAAAAGAAACGAGAAGGTAAGCAAAAAAAAAGAAGAAATAAAATTAAAGAAGAAGACCCCATGGGTTCTTCTTGATTGAGCGATGGGCTTTCCCCAGCGTCACTCTGATCTCTGACGCCAACTCTAATTTGCTTTGGAAGCATCCTACAGCGATTTCATCTTCACTTTACCTCTGGGTCTAAACAGCGCCAGACTGTTATACCACTGTACTACATTGCCCAACATCCTGTCTTGGACAAAATGCTGTAAAAATATATAAAAAATTGGACAACTTGTCTCCCCTCGCCAGCAATGGCCTCGACCTAATGGCCACCTTGGTAATGGCGGCAACTCCCTAATAATGATTTTTGTGACAAGAAGAACTTCCCCTTTTGCATTCTACCCCTCTCTTTCGGCTCCACTGTTTTTATTTTTCCCACCCATATAATGCTATGTAGAGAGCAGGTTTAATGAATTAGTGAGATAAATCGATTTCAAATCCATTTCGGAGGTTCCACCATTATACAGGTAATAAATAAAACGCCACAAGACGAAGAAGAAGAAGCAAGTTTCCGAGGACCCCATTACGGAATTGCTATAATATAATAAACTATTTTTTTTTCGTCTACTTATTTTCTTCCATCATTTTGATAAATGAAAAAAAAAATCTCTTTGGAAATCCAAAAGAAACCATAATCTCAAATTCATCTGCAACAACACAGTATGAGTATACCACACCATGCTAAAGCATGAGCCTACTATAAAAGAAAAACAGCATCACTAAAATTAACCATTAAAGATTTCCTCCATTCATGTACCTTTAAAGCTTAATAGGGACAAATTCAAAAACCATTCCAAATTACGAAATCAATTGAAGAGTCTGGTGTAAAAGGGTGTTACGTAAACATTTTTATAATTTCGAGGAAAAGCATTTAAACATCTGAACTTGCTGTCTATAAGCTACTTCAAGAATATTTCACAAGAATTCTTATACTAAGAATTTCACAAGAATATTTTTGTACATATTATTGTTTTGCTCAAAATTTTGCGTCAGGAAGGTACAATCGAAATGCTTCTAGGTCATTTTTGACAAACAAAAATCGTCACTTAACACCCTTTTACACCAAGCCGTTCAATTCATTTAGGCTACTCTAAAAAAAGTGAAATATTCATCCAGTTTTGCATGTCCATATTTTTTCATTAATCTTTGAAAAGTGCTTTGGAATAGCACCATTTTCCTAATAAACGCCTCAATTTTCGACACTCGTTTTTTGATTCTCGAACCGTTAAAAATTACTTTTCAAAAATGTTTCGAGACCACTTAACTCGCGAGCAACACAGTGCGAACAAGGCGCGATTGTTAAATCACAAGGCATTAGTCTCCGACACATTCATGATCCAATCAAGTATTTGAAGAAAATGAGGTCCCAAGTATGACCTATCACGAGCACAGAGCGCTCAATGATGATGGACGTTTCCTGTGTGAGCAAGAACAAAGAATTTGTCACCATCATCATCATTCAAATTCGAAGGAATACGCTTTCTCAACGAACCACTTTTTTCCTCCCTTCTATAACATTCCAGTGATTACAAAATAATAATGCCGTTTTATTGCTTATCCTTGAACTCTCTTTTTTTCGGTGTGACCAATTAGGTAGTATTGTTTTATGAAGACTTCTCGACTACCCCGAAAGTAATTTAAACCTATCTACGTAGTAAACCGTACTATAAAACCGTAAATCGAGTATTAAGTTACACTGGCAAACAAATTGAAAGGCCTAGTGTAAATGGGTGGCAGTTTTACAATTTCGAGGAAAAAGCGATCTGAACCTGCCTTGTTGTTTATGGGCCACTTCACACTTCTTGCATTAATATCGTAACGCATATCGTTGTTTTGCTCAAAATTACGCATAAGGAAGGTAGAATTGCACCTAACACATTCGAAAATTCTTATAGGTCATTTTTGACAGACATTTGAACACCTTTTTTATCAATAACTAAACGGTTTATGATTGAAAGAGTGAAAAATATGTCGTATTGTATAAGAACAATGAAATTAACAGCAATCGACACAAGTGTGAAATCCGCTTATTTTGTGATAAAGTTAATCGTTCTAGCTAGTTAAAGCAATAACAGTCGATCCGCCCCCCTTAAAGCCTCCACCCACGTTCTTTGCCACTAAGAACACAAATACAAATCTTTCTTCTCACACATTAATATGCCCTCTTTAAACCGCCACCTTCGTTCAGCGTTTTCTATCGAGTACTAAGGGTAGCGCTTTAAAGAGATTTGACTGTGTATTAAGTAGGTGTTTCACAATTTAATGAAATCTGCGCTATTCCTAAGTTCTGCACGAGATAATGAATTTCAAACGCTTCTTATGAAATAACTAATTTCACATTTTCACTTAATTCAGTAGTTCACAAAATAACCAATTTTACATGTACACTTCCCATTTCACAAAATTACGAGTTTGACGTATTCACAATTATGTCGTCAAATATTTTGTGATAAAATAATTTTTAAAATATATTTCAATGAAATTACTAGTTTCGCATCCATTTAAGGAAAGAGGGGTAATCTTTCACAAAATAACGAAATTTGACATTTCCTTGGCATTTTATAAATTCACAAGTTCTATACACTTTTACTAATCGTTTGCCTACTTCAATTTTACTAAGCAATACAGCAAAATAATTTCCACAAAATAATCCAATTTCACGTATTCACTTGACATTTTCATAAATAATCAAGTTCACACTTTTACAAGTTATTCTACGAAATAACCAGTTTCACCAAGTTTGTCTCTATTTCGTGAATTGATCAATTTAACATTATCTAACTTATTTAATGAAATAACCAATTTCGTGAGTAGTAACACACACAATAGAAACTATATCGGGTAAGCCAAAAAAAAACTGTCACCATTTTTCAAAAAATGATTTTTCATGATCCGCTTATGATATACGAATACTAAAAAGATTTTATTAAAGATCATTTCAATATCTTTCCAATGATATATAACTATGTTATGGCTTTCAGTTTGCCCGCAATGGTCGCGCGAAAAAACAGTACCTTAAAAAAAAGTCATCAAATTACTTTACTAGTACAGTACAAAGAAAGTTCAGTGCCTAACTGTTCGATTCAAAAGTAAAAAGGAGGGTAAAAGGATCAAGTTTGTGATACAAATATCATCCGGATTTACTCATGCAAATTTACAGACCAAAATCCGGAGAGTACATTTTTTTACCATTGCCACCAAACTATGCAAGTCATAACATAGAATTATATATCATTTAAAAAATACTGAATTGTGCTTTTATGCTGTAGTTTTAGATTTTGTCTAGCATAAATAGTTCATGAGAAATCGTTATTTGAAAATTGGTGACAGTTTTTTTTGGCCCACCCGGTAGATGTCAATATGATCAAAAGATACCTATATTTTATAAGCGTCAAAAAATAATCATAAAAAAAGTATCAATTTGTTCGAGTCAAAAAAAAACTAAGACAGAAATAAAATTGAATAATAATTAAATTAAAAACTAAATAAACTTAAAAGAAATTAAATTAAAATCTTAATATTATCCCAAGAACTTTTTTCGGTTCCATTAAAAGTTGCTCTGGTTTTCGGTTCTTAAAGACAATTTGATGTTCGGGTGAAACGTCATGCTAATGGAATGCGAATCATTCGGAGAAATAGGGTGTTAATTTTCTTAACAGCAGCCGCAGAGGCCAGCAAACTTTATTATTTACAATCAAGTCCACACTATACAAAAAAATACAACAACTCGTTTTTGCATGAAATATCTCATGTATTGTGAAAACGTATTACGTGAATCATCAGTTGAAAGATTCAATTTTTACCTACATGACATGAGAACAGTCGCACCTGGAAGTCAGAAAATTGTTTTGTCTCAATGATACAAAAAAAAAACATGGAGTAAAGTTGATCAATAGCAACAATTTTGACCGTCAACAAGTCTAATCAAAAACCCTTCCTGACATGCTTCGAATTACATGTTGTTTTTTTTTCTTCATTATATCAGTTTGTTGTTACGATGACACTAATTGTGCGAGCAAAAAGCGTTATCTCACTTTTTACATCTGCTATCTCTTCCAATTAACAATGTTAGCTATCCTAGATAAAAGTGTTTTTTTCTCACCCCAATGAAGGATATCTTACCCCAACCCCTCCAACATTAATTTTTTTCTGCTTTTATGCCACTTACTAAAAAAACATTTCAAAATCACTCAATAAACAGAATTCTAACATACGTATTGTATTGAATATAATATATACTGAATAACTAACAGTTAAGATTATACTGAAAGTGAAAGAATACAGCGATTAATAAAGTTCCTGACTGAATACTGCGATTATCAAGACATGATTGTAAATGTAAAATAAGGATTATGATAATAAAAATAATGAAAACTACATTAAATACACAAAGAGGCATCAATTGTCTAGCATTTTTTTACACTTTCACTTGTGGCATTCTTAGAACGTTAGAAGCCACACTGAAATGTAATTCCTATCTACTAATATATAAATGCGGAAAGTCCGTCTGTATGTTTGTGACTCCACCACGCAAAAACTACTGATCCGATTAATTTGATTTTTTTTTTGTCAGCATATTAGAGGTCCCAGATAACATAGTAATAAGTTTTATCCAGATTGAATGTACGCTTCGATAACTAATCTCGGATAATCACGATATTCTTATAACCTTCGTGCTGCGGGCAGCAGTGTGAAGCGGGTGTTGCGCCTGCGCATGACCTATCACGATTGTGGTACGAGTAGCGCGGTAGTGGTACGGGTAGCGCGAGTTTGCACTCCACACTCTGGATTTTATGAACTTTCGGTTGAACCCAAGCTTTTTGGTTCCCGTTTTAACTGTTTAATTATAAAACGACCGTGAGCGAAGCCGCGGGTACCGCTAGTTGATAATAAAGTAATGTTTACTATTATACTACTGTATGTATTTATCAAATAGTACTGTAACGCATTCACTACCAAATATTGTTTCGTTTCATAACCTAAATAGTGGGTGACCTCAATAACGTCATAATAGCGTTATTTAGTAAACGTTAAACTAGCGCTATTTACCGTAGTAGCTTAAATAATGGATGATTCCCACTAGAGCGGTGACGCGACGTTTTAGCTCGAGCTTTCCGTGTAACATCAAGTCGAGCCTTAAAGCCGACGTTTTTTGAGCGTTTTTTCGAGTTGACTAGAGCTCTCATTTAACGCTGCGTCAGATGAAGCTCGACCAATCAGATAGACCGCAGTTCATGACGTGGTTATTACTATTCCATGCTTTCATGCGACGAATTCTGCTATCGTTATCGCCATTAATATAAACACGAGTAAAAATAAAAAGAATAAAGGAAAAGAGAAGTTGCCCGAAAAACCAACTATTTTGCAACCTATGCACAAAGTTCTAATTTTTTTGGAGACTAGGTATGATAAGCCATTCGTCTGACGTCACCATGACGCCAAACGCTGTAACTGTAGTGTGAATTGCTCAAACGCTGTGTTTAGCGTCGTCCTTGATTTTCAACGCGACGTTAAAAACGCGATAGTGTGAATCATCCTTTACCCTGGAGGAAATTTCAAATACAAGTAGTGCCCATTTACCATGATTTTCTGAAATTAAAACAAAAATTCTCATCACAAAACAAAATACCAACAAAAAACTGTACAGGTATGCCCAACCCCGCAAATATCAAGGAATAATTGTATCCATGTATTCATTCTGTTTTCGTACAAAAAATCCAGTCTGTTCAAAACATTACAACGGTTGCTCAATAGCAACATCTAATAATGACTACGTTAAAAATTTTGTGACGTTGTACACAAACTTTAACTATAAAACAATAAAAAGGTCAAGCACACCAAGGGTTTCGTACATTCGTACCCTGTGTAATTGTCAAATATTTCTAAAACGTAGATGGAGTAAAACCAGTCTTTCGTATCGTTAAAAAACACGTATTTAAACAGGGTAAAACACAAATAATTTTCGCTTTATTGGTATTTGTCGTTGAGCTACAGGATATTTCCGACGTTAGGCATTTATTCAGAATTCCAGGTCTCATTTCAGGTTTCTGCCACAGAGCTCGTGCAAAACTGGTCATAAGTGGTTCAAGTCATTGATATTATAAGTTTGACAAACGTTAAAACCCACAGTTTCACATATCCATGTTATTAGGCTTTAACGTTCAACTACACGACATGTCCAATATTGCACATTTAATTTTAGACCACGTAGCTTTTGAAACAGCTGAAACAAAACCGGTGTTTCCTAGCGTGAAAAACTCGAGTTTATGTACCGTACGAAACTCACAAACTATAAATAGTTGAGGTTTTCTTGTTATTGGTATTTATCGTTGAACTAAAGGTATGTCCACCATTGGACATTTATTTTAAAATTTTAGGCCACGTCCACGTGATTTCTGCCACAGAGCTCGAAACATAGAGGTCTTCCGAATAAAAAATGGTCTAAAATCATGGACACTTCGAGTGTTCGATGCCCCTTCTCATGTCAGCATTTTAATGCGAATTTAATTACAATATATTTATTTATTTATTTTATTATTTTACATCCCGTTGGGACAAACAAGCAATACAAGAAATTAATTCAATTGGTTGAAAAATTGAGGTTTAAGTACTATAGTCCAAGCCTTTCATATGGTAGGAAACTCAAATTTTGTCCCCGAGTAACTTTTGCAAAAACCCTGCTGTTGTTGTTTCAACAAAGCACGTTTCCATGGCTTCAATACAAATTCCGGGCAAAGCCCGGTGGTAAACCTACTTTAGTAATAAGTCACTAATTGTTAACACAAACAACAACAAAATAATAAAGCAACAACTATACAAGTTAGTGACCAGCCTACGTGACAACACGACATAAAAAAAATATAAATTAAAAGACACTTGTAAACATAATTCAGTAAAATAATTATCAACTTCTTCGAAAACGAAGTGAAGACAGTTAAGTAGATGTAAACAATCGACACAAATGTACTTGTCACTTCTTAAAAACACATGGCGAGTCACGCACAGCTTTTTCTCCAACAATAAAAAAATCATCAGAAGTAACACGAGAGAACAAAGACATAACACGAGATAAAAATTAATATATATGAAGAACAAAAAAAAACTATATAGTGGTAACAGGGGATAACGTTAGGAACCTTTTGGTTTAGTGCTTTAGTATTATGATTATTATTATTTCTGGGATTGGAGTGGCAAGACGAGTCTTTTGCTGCTTGCCTGCCCTCCCAGTCTTCCAAAACGGGCGCAAAAACGTTTAATGGCCCTAAACATGGGTCCTGGACCATCGTCGCCACCACCAACGTATAATTTGCGAATTACGGAAGAGGAAGCCAGTGCCATTTTTCGTCATTTTTGTCGCACGAACCAACAGATCCGAAGCCAAGCAGCAGCAGCTAAAGGATCTCTTCAAAAACTCCTTCAACTATCCGCCACTTTTAACCTCCTTGCAACGGGTAATTGAACGCACTAACACTGTGTCACGAAGAAACCATTTAAAGACACCAACGACTAGTACTTAGAAAACCTCTCCCAGAAAGTTAAGAAAGAAAGAAAGAAAAAAAATAGAAATAAAACTTAAGAAAAAAAAAAAGTAATACAAAAACAAAAATGACTGACTACTACTTTGAAAAGTCATTTAACCATAAACACTGAAAGTTGTTGATGGATAATTTTCTTTTCGGCTATTTCAGTCAGCGTTAAAAAAAAAGATAACCATCTGGTTGGGTTTAATTATTTGTTAATTTAACCGATTACAGGGTTGCATAAACTGCTAATTTACGTTTATTTTCACCAAAAAAAAATTGGGACTGTAAAAAAAATGGTTTCAAGAAATGTCTCAAAAGGGACACTTTACTGGACTCAACATTTTAAAAAATTCTCTCTTTGCTAATAAAACAAGTACGCACATTAAAAATGCTTTTTAAGAATACTTCATATACCGGTATTACTCTTTATGCGAATTTAAATTTATGCGATCGTTGAGTTATTCGATTTATGCGAGTTTTGAGCATAATCCCATTTTTTTTCCTGCAAGTGTCGATTCATGCAAATTTAAATTTAATGTTATCTTTTGAGTGACGTGATATTTTATTTATGCGAGTTTTGAAAATTTCCATTTCCGAGGTCTGCATGTTTCGATTTATGCAAATTTTTAATTTATGCAAATCTCGATTTGTCCAACTTTTAGATTAATGTGATCTTTGGGTAACGCGATATTCGATTCAGGCGCGTTTTGATAAATTCCATTTTCGAGCTTATGCAATTTTTGATTCGATTTATGCAAATGTTACATTGGATTTATGCGGTTATCGATGTATGCGGTTCTCACTTTATGCGATTTTTGGTCCATTGGACTATTCAGTATATTATCATAAACGTCTGTGAATACCAGTATACGTTCAAAATTTCCAGCTCGTTCGCTCTCACAAACTCACAAACTCACTCACAAGTGAAGCTAATATAAAACGCATATAATAAAATAAAAACGCTGTACCACGATTCTGACAAAAGGTAGTGTGAAAATCTGATTATGTAAGTAGTAATCAATAGTGAAATCATACGTCTGTCTTTGAATAAAAAAACCAACCGTGTCCAAAGTAACATTTGAAAAGTGAATTTATGGATGGCAACTACCCGAGAGGCATTTTAATGATCAAGGCCATTTGATAAAATATTCTTCACGTTACAACACCAAGTTCTTTTCTAGCAACAACAACATAGAGATTGTTACACTGTGTGCTATGAATATGATTGGTAGTAAGAAAAAAAATATGAACACCACACAAAAAAATAACAACATGGTAAATGACAACATCGGTAAATGAAAACAGACCACACAACAAGAAGCCACTAAAATTTTATTTTTTTTTTGTAACCGAATCATTAGAAATGAGCAACGGACCGTGTAACACTATAGTAGATGATTGACACATGATACAAAAAGCTTGCAAAACATAGCTTAGCCCTAATGAATAGCGAGTACACGAGACGTGACATCAGTTTCTTTTTTGACATAATACAGGCACGAATAGCTCTTTCACAGTGAACTGTGAAACTATGGTAATTATCTTTTAACTCAATTATTTCAAACCCACAAACTATGTTAAAAACACATCGATTTGAGCATAATGTTGAACTACATTTTGTCACCTAATATCATCAAAAGAAAGTAGATTAGCGCTAATTGACAACTTTGGTTTTAATTAACCTAGTTTTACTCTGAACACGACATCGTGTCATTAAGAAAATTTAGTTATGTAAAGAGTCAAACCAAGTTTCAAGTTGTTTTTTTTTACACAAAGAAAATAATTCGCATTTCGTGAATTGACACATATACCGGTACAATACAAATATAGGGTGTTTGCAATAAATGTACCACTTATCAATAGGTTATAACATTGTGATCATGATGGTATGTAAAATGTAATTGCCCTCGAACGGTATATGAACTATCGGAATTTGATTACAGATGATGTCGTTGTAACGAACGGATTTATCGGCTAGAACGGCTTTTTCAGACTTTTCCTTTCACTCGCGTCAGCTCACTTAAGTTCGCGGCGCAGCATTGGGCTTCATCTAAATGCTGTATTTGTATAAACAGCATTTTTTCACTTTATTTCGCAGAAAAATAGAAACTTTTAACATTTTATGTGTTGGTAAGTAATTCTCTCGTTGTTTAACTTTGGCCCATTTACACGTCAAACTTTTTCAATCAAATGCCATCGATTCCAACTATTTTCCTGACGTCATACAATACATACATTTGGAGGCGTTTCAGTGCTTTTGCTGTTTAACCGAAAACGCGCCGAGGCATGTCTATGACGTCAGAAAACAGTTGGAATCGATGAAATTTGATTGAAAACAATTAACGTATCATTTTACACGTCAAATATTTTCAATCAAATTTCACCGGCTTTACACTATCATTTACACATTATAGTTACGTCACTGCTTATTTATTACGTCGATCTACCTATTTGAAAAATTGTACAATTATCGCAAGCACTCTGTATGTTACACCATTCTAGACCAATTCATTGCATAAGTACTGTTTATAACAAAAAAATAATAATCTCATGAAATGACCTCACTGCAGTGATATTTTGTCAGCATGTTGTTTCATCTGATATTGTTATCAATTGTTAATTGTCATCCAGTAAACCAGAACACGATCGCAATAAGCAGCAGCTGTAAAACAACAATTGGACTTGTTTCATATAAACTATATTTTACAAACACCTCCTTAAGAAATAATTACTTCTTTCTTTATAACATGTTTTTCTTCTAAACCTTCCTTTTAGACAAGACACCTCCTTAAGGAAAAATAACCTACGATTATACTTTGGACTCAAACCCTGTACCGCCTACTCTCAAAATTCCTCAGTTGTCAATGCGATAATCTTGCATTATCATTCTACCATTTCAAAACTTGCATCTACTTCGTAAAAAAAAACAACTTAAGATATACATAAGTGAAAAGAAAAGAAAAACACCACTACATTATAACTGGATTCAATTTTGCCAGAAGCCATTTCCAACCTAACCCACAAGAATAGGTAGTACAGTGATTTATCCTACCCCTGAGCACAAGACGCCTGTGCCGCCACCGAGTCTGCCATCATTACCTGAGGGCATTCTGAAGTAAGGGGTAGGTTTTTACACACAGGTGAACAAGAAGGGGGGAGGTAAGAGAAAAAAAGACCACAAATCGAACAACCTTGGTTTCCAGGCAAACCAACCGACATACACTTGCAAAAGAAGCATACTCCCGTTAGTGCAGGAGCTAAGGTGTGAGGAACAAGCGTTTGCCTCATCATGTACCCAACAGCTGGACTCACATGTAGCCCACCCCCTTTTTTTTTCTTCTTATGCCCCTTGGCAGAAGGACCTATTTCTTCTAACTCATGGCCTGGGTGGATTAAATGGAGATGAATCGCACCCCCACATACCTGCATTTGCCCCCACCCATTCCACCACCTCGAGTCTTTCTCTCTACCTGACCTTAGCACTAAGAGAGTGAAGAACAAGTGCGCGTAAAATAAATTGTACCTGTCAACTTTCATAGGCAGGGTTCAAGGAAAAGTCATAATTTCATTACGTATAATAGATATATACAAGTATATTTATATATGACCATACTATATATTTGGCGTTTGTTCAAGAAGTTACATTAGGATTATACATCATGTGATTGCAACATTAATGAAAGGCGAGATTAATATTCATCAATTAATTTTCACTCGTAAGATTAATATTCAGTCTGTCATATTTAGTGCAATTAAAGGACCTTTCCTGTTTGGGGCCCGCCAGCAGTTCAGTGTACTTGGTTATGGATTGGTTTTGCTAATTAGGGGGAAAATGACGAATCATACATTTAATACGTTTTTATTTTCATTTTCCCTAACCTTACCTGCAAAACAAACCCATAGCCAAGTACAAGCAAGTAGCTCTGAACTGCTGGCGGGTCCCAAACAGGAAATGTCAAACTTAAATTTATCTTATCGATATTTAAAATAAACAAATTAAATGAAGTGAAAAAACTCAAAGAAATAAAAATGTAGTCTAGTTTTTTACAATGTTGAAAAGCAAAATACAGAAAGTTTTCGTTTTATGCGAGATCTACGTTCCACGCAAACCTCGCACAAACCGAATATCTCTTATAAGCAAATTTTCATAAAATGACAAAATCTTTACTTTAGCATTATTGTGAAACTTCAAAAGTGGGAAAAATAAACTCACTTGTGCACTGAACAGAAACCAATAAGGGCGAAATTTCTCGCAATTGGGATTTCTGTTGTCGAAAAATCATAATCGCGTAAATAAAAGCACAATCGAAAAATCCCATAAATCGAGGATTTCTTGTATAAACTTTTCATTCTAAGTATTCATCGCAACATGAACACGTTCACAATTACCAAACCACCTTAAAATGTATGCTGTGTGAACAACTTGAAACATTGCACGAGTTTATCATTTTTAACTAGCAAACACAAAAAGCATTCAAACTAGTACGCAGTAGTAGCTTACGCCAAAATTGTTGAGAAACACCTACACCCAATGCCTCGTGAAATAAAAGCTGACTTAATATCAAGCTCATTTCTTATCCCGCAAACAAATGTTTCAGGTTTACTTCGCGCATGCCAAGTATTAGTGTCAGGCACACAACTTCTGGCAGGTCTCTCATCGCCTTTCAGTTTAAGCCGAAATCATCATCTTCTTCTTCTTCCCTCTCTCTCTCTCTCTGCTTGCTTGTTAGCAGAGCAATGGGCAAAATAGTCTAATCTATTTTCACATTTGATATTTCCCGTCACGCGACAGCTAAAAATACGAACCTAAACAAGCGAGCTGGTTTTCTCAATTTCGCTTGTCAGCAACAAGGCGTGAATTAGTCGGAGGCAGGCAGTTACTAAATAAAAACCCCCTCGTCTCGCAATGGCTTTTTGCAGCTTGCACCATTTTTCTTTCAACTTTTCCAAACTGACTTTTCGGAAGAGAAGTTTGAAATGGTGCTACAGGACGATTACATGACACACTACTGAACGACTGCTGCTGCTGCTATATTTTTTTTCTTCTTTTCTTTTTAATGTCTTGAGCACAGGACCAATACGCCCCTGTTCGTTTCTTTTTTCCCCCCACAAACCCAACAAGGGGACGAAACTCTGTAAAACAGGGAGTGTTAAAAAGAAGAAGAAGAAGAAGAAGAAAAAAGGAGAAGACCTAGGGTTGGAAAAAAAAAATAAAGGGAGAAAAAACTAAGAAACAAGGAGATGGTGGGTATTGTCCATTTTAGTTTAAGAGGTAGTTTCTACCCCCGTTTTTGCAGTGAGAAAACATTTGGTAGAGAAACTTGAACTCTTGTAACCGCGGAAACTTCAGCACTATTTGAAAATACCGGATGTAACAAAAATGTAACGAAAATACAAGGGCCATTTATACAGTATACGTGTACATGTACAGTATACGTTACGTGAAATTTTTGTAGAAAGTGCTCTCGCGTCGAATCGAGAGAATCTCCTGCATAAGTCTAATTTAAAAAACTACACTTGTCATGTATCTTTTTTTGACCACCCCAAAGTGTCGATTTATTTTACAAGCCAAACTATTGCAGTGTTTTCCATGTTTCCAATTTTTTCTTCTCTCCAAGTCATTCATCATGGAATTAAAAACAAGCGATAGGGAAGAAGTCGTCGTCGTCGTATCCAGTAGTTTCTGGGAAGCATAAAAGTATGGGGAAAGAGGCTGGCAACAACATTTTTAGGAGGCAACACACACCAACAGTGGATTAGAGCCTGGTTATTTACCACTCGTAAAGATGTCCAAAAACGAAAATGATGGCAGTTCCTCCAGGGAGCACTTGTTGAATTCTGGCCAATCGCCATCCGGAGATCATCTATTGCACTGACAACATATCTCAACTTCCAGAACGACGGCAAACTACTACATCTACATGTATTTGTTGTATACAAACTACCGGCAAAGTATATAGGCAATCTAATAATCTAATTTCTTTTAGTCAAGTATGAAATAATATCGCAAAATGGGTTGCCCTGAATGTTTTAATGTCACAAATTTGTGCTCTTTTTTTTTTTGGTTGACAAGTTTATATTTCAGTTTGTAAATTCTATGTTGTGATTCACGTTTTCTTTGTTTTGTATTATGTTCTGTGATCCCCAAATCAGGATAAAATAAAGAGTAATAATAATAATATCTATCGCCAAACAAATACCCCCAATTATTATTATTATAATATCATTACAAAAATTAATCAATAACTAAATAATTACACAACATTTTCGGTGAAAATTGTTAAGTCACAATTTAGTCCTAAACTTACAGTGAACCTAAATGTTTACCCAACATACCTTAACTATTTCAATGTTAATTTCATTTCAAGTAGTTTATTATCATATAATTGGCATACAGTAGCAATACAAATAAATATGAATTAATTAATTAATTATCATAAAACAATAGAGAAAAGAAAAACAACGGTAAAATAGTTACACGTTGTCAAAAACAGGCAACTCCTGTTTCTATAATACATTTCCTGTATTGCACTTTATTTTATGCACGTTCTATAACTTTGCCGACAACACATAAAATGCACAAATTTTTCCATTTCTCTATTCCGCACAGTTTTTTCCATAAGTTAACAAATGACTTTGAGATATGCTATATTGAGATATTTGGTATCCTCAGTATAGACTATACAGTATATGTACAGTATTTAAAATTACCAACCAACAAAAAAATAATTTATAGCTGTTATACATTATAATTTTCAGTAGATGATGTATACGAAAAATATGGTATAATATAATATAATAAAAAATTGTTATAATTTTTTTTTTCATATATTGATGTTTGACAGTTTTCCTGTAACAGACGGGACAGGAGTTTATCGGAAAAGATCAGGATAGGTGCGTGATGAGAAGCAAAGGAGCTGCGTGTGAAGGTCGAAAGCTTCACAGACGAGAATTGCACCGGTTTCGTTACATGACATCGACTAACAACATCAACATGGAGAGAATCAGATTTAGGAGAGAGATAGCACAAGCCATCATCCACTGTCTAACAACCCCCTCCTGTGTTTTTTTGCCTCCCCTATCTCTTCAAATTCCCTTTTGGGTTTCTTTCTTCCTCTTCTTTATACTACATACCACCCCGCTTTTCCCAAAGAAACTTTGGAACACCTTCCACAAAGAGTTGATTACACTCTCCTAGCAGGGTCTCACAAAAATTAACAAATCACCAATACGTTTTTACAGTCTACTGTAAGTATATACATTTAACACATAAAATTGCAAAATTTGTGTTTTGGTACAAGAATTCCTCGATTTATGCGAGGGATGGGTTCTGAGCAGATGCACGTGACACAAATAGCAAAAACATAAGCGATATATCCACGTGTCCATAATCCTACATCATCACACAAAATCGCATAATGGTTAAATTCTCAAGCACATCTAGGAGATTACCTCTGGTCGTATAACAACAAAATCAAATATACTGAACTCGCATAAATCAAGCTGACTTCCCATGCAATAAGGGTTCCATCGTTATACATGTAAAAGTTACAGAAATTAGTGTCCTAGTACAAGAATTTCTCGATATATGCGAGGGGTGGGTTCCGGGCAAAGATCACATGACGCAAATAGCAAAACTTGAGCGTTATGACGTGTACATACACAACCACACAAAAATCGCTTAACAGCAAACTTCTTATACATAACTAAAGAATTTCTGTGATCGTATTATAGCCAAAGTGACAGAATTCGCATAATCCGAGGGCTCCCTGTTGTGCGCTACATTTCTTTGGCGAGGGAGGAAGAAACGAATCGCATTTACCATTATACCAAATGCCATTCAATGGACTATAACAAAAAGTGCTATTCATCAAATTTTTATGTTAGCAAAGCTCATCATTTCCTCTTCAGCAGTGAGAAGAACATGTCCTTTTTTTTTGGCATCTCGCTCATTCATTCTGGTGTCACTTTAGTATGAGAAGGGGAACTAGACTCGCCTCATGTATTTCACCCTCCGCAAAGGGTCACTTTTCATGGGAGGGAACCAAAAGAAAAAAAAAAGTTTTAGTCGGAAAACTTGCAGCAAAACTTCCAACAAAAACAACAATAAAAAACAAATCCCAACAAAATTCACATACGTGAAAAACCCTAATCATTCTAACGTTACAAGGTCATTTGAGTCAGACTTTGAATTTTTAATTTTTTTAAAGCAAGTACAATAAAAAATCTCTTTTTTAGCATACCGTATGGCGATTATTGTATATATGTACAAAATGCATTTTCGATTTTATGCGAAAACCCATTTTTGGATTTGAATCAAACACAAAAAAAAATTATTTTCGATTTATGCAATCTTTGAGTAATCCAGTATTCAATTCATGCATGTTTTGAGTAATTTAATATTTCATTGGTGTGCGAGTTTTGAGTAATTCCATTTTTGATTTCTGCAATTTCCGATTTATTTATTTTTATATGCGATTTTTTTTTTTACATTGGACTTATACGAGTTTTTTTTATTATGCGAAGAATTTATGTGGTTCTCGTTTTGTGCGTTTTTGGTACATTGGACTATACAATATATTATCATAAACGACTGTAGATGACAGTATATGTTAAATTCCCAGCTCTCACAAACTCACTCACAAGTGAAGCTAATATAAAGAGTATAAAAATGTCGTTCTTTCTTCTCGCTAAACATTATGCCAGGCGAATTTTGTTAGTTTTGACGATAGTTGCTGTCATGACGACTATCGCCACAGTTATCTTCGTGTAAATGATGTCTAATGTCAACTTTAATATTTAATTTTAAATGTTTTCGACAATTAAAACATATTCCAATAATATTTTGGATATTACTGTATATGAAAGACTCATTTGCACGAAGATAGTCTTCGCTGCCATGACAGCACTATCGCTAAAACTATCATCGTGTAAACGCACCTTCAATGTCATTTTTTTCTGCACTGCGAACTATAGTAACAAATCGACTTAAAATAATTCCAAAATATTAAAAAACCAAGGTCATTAAACTTTATAGCAATAAAATTACGAATAAAATTTGTTATTCAAAGGGTTTCGTAAAAATTAAAGTCATCTGTCAACATAACATGATGAAATCAGTCACAAACCATCAGCAGTCAAATTTGCACACAAATGTGTAGAAAACTGAATGAACTGTGTCCCGACTAGAAAACATCGGCCAAAAAATAAATAAATAAAAACATTACAATTTTTTTTTGTCCTTTTTTTTGAAAGACAGCCAAATTTCTCAACACCTCTAATTACAAATTCCACTTGTCTGCACTGTTTGGACAACATTAAAACAAGTACACAAGCAACACCTTGAAAATGTGGCTCGTCAATTATCAAGGCTATGATTTTTTTTCCCTAATATATATTCAAGTATCGGTAACTCTTTTTAAGACATTACATTTTGAAAAGTACTTAAAATTTCTCCGACCGACCAAAAGACAAACCATTTAACACTTTTTTGTCCTCAAAACTGACTTCCACTCATCACCACGCGTTTCACTAATATCCTCATTAAAGCTGAAGCAAGTGTAATACCATAACAAAAATATTTTTTTGTCAAACAAAATAAAAAATCAACAACAACAACAACAAAAAATTGTATACAGGTGGAAATATGATAAGCTATAGTGTGAATTCAAATGAAAAAATAAAAAAGAGAAGTTAATCTGTCCTCAACTTTGGGTCGTAGAAATGGGCTCACCGGGTGTCCAGCTGCTTAGACTCCCCGTCGAGTCGTGAAGAAGACCCGGGGCCCAGTGCAAAAACCCGGCAGGAGGTGCTTTCCCCATCTGTTAAAAGTTGACGGGGCAAAAGAGAAAAACCCTGCAAGAAGAACCACAGCTGCAAGAGCAGTGCCATGGCGAGCCTACAACAAAAACCTGGTCCTATAAATCAGTTTCACCCTCTTCCTTCCTGCGGCTCTGCCCCAAACAAAACTACTACACGACCAAGAAAAGTAGAAGAAGAAGAAGAAAATGGCGAGACGGTTCCTCTTGGAATTTGGACAGGGTTGCCCGCAGCTAGTCACGTCATGACTCCAATCGGTGGCCGCAAATTATTTAATCATTCCAGCACGGAGCAACAAGATGCAAAGATAAAAGGCACACAACATTCGCCACCCCTCGCTTTTGTACGGCAATTATAATGACTTTTTAAGGAGGAGATCTAAAAAAGATTCTTGGATGAATAAATACAACCGAGGAAGAAAAAAAATTGGTATCACGAAAAAGAGAAAAATCTGCATCCTAAAAAAAGTTCTCTCATATCATCATCATGTACTGCCTTGCTAGACCAGTTCCACTTTTCCTGGAAAATTATAATCATGGGGCAACAAGTTTGAGAGCAGCACCCAAAAGTTCAAAACACTCATCAATGAGTGAGTGAGTGAAAAGTGTTGCAAAAATCTCACCAACAAACAGACAGCTGGGGCACTCTCCTGACAAGAAAAATCCTTTCAAACAATTTAATCACAGAGGTTGGGCTGATCGTTCCTGTTTATTACATCGAAACTCGTCGACACAGGTTCTTTTTCCTGGAAATCATGATTTATAAAGTACTGATATGCATTCTTTTTATGTTGTTATATTCCACTTATAAATTACGAGCAAGGTCATGTTCAAAAATTGCAAGTAGTAATCCTCCATATACGCCATGGGTACAAACCAAGAAAAGTGTAATACTAATTTGTGTTGTGTACTAATAAACTAGCTCATCATCAATGACGGGTGTTAGTAAAAAAAAAAAATTCGATCTGTGTATTATATTTAAATCGAATGGCCCAGTGTAAAAAAGTGTTAAAAGCAACATTTTTACAATTTCGGGAAAATAAGATTTAAACTTGCATTGCTGTCTATGAGCTACTTCGCACTTCCTACACTAATATCTTTGTTGTTTTGCTCAAAATTATGCGTTATGAAAGTAGAATAGCACCTAACATATTCGAAATAGGTCACTTTGAAAAAAATGTTACCTACTTAACACCCTTTTACATAATCTTCAATTTTTAATGATACGAAGAGCGTTATAAAGACACACATAGAGCTGAAAAACTATATAGAAGATACATAAGAAGTAACATTTAAAAAAAAATAATTAAATAAAAAATTAGATAAAACGTATAAAAAATTATTACAACTTCATATAAGAAAAGAGATTGTCATAGCGCTTACGACATTCCCCCACAAGAACTGTTTAAATCAAAAAACAAGATACGAAACCTAACAAAACGTTTTCCAGGTGAAAAACAACCACTCGCATTCCATGGTACACAAATAGTACATACTTACAACTTTAAAACCAATCTTTTCCATCCTACAAGAAATACACTCACAAAGCATGTTTGGAAAAATGTACCAGGAACAAGGTTCACTGTGATCCCCTCTCTGCCCCCCTGCTGATCGTCCCTCACCTTCATCACTTTTTCCCTAGCACCTCACCTATTCATTAGATGGCCATTTCCCTGCAATTAGGACTCCAAGGTGTATGAGGCAAAGAACCCGCACAAAGAGTCCTGTTTTTTTCTTCTTCTTCTTCTCCTTCCCTCTTCTTTACAACCAACCTTCAGGTCCCCTGAATGAACTCTTTTTCTCCCTTCTATTCAAACTCTAACCCTTTGACTCTCCAGTTACAAACTGTCCACTGTATACAAAGCACGAGATGATCGCTAAGACACAAAAGAAAAACCAAACTCACAATGACCACGATTTCAAGTGGTCACTGCCAAAATGACCTTGTAGCGCAGTGTACTCAGCTATCCAACATGTGTGATGAATTAAAGTGGGATGATAAATACTCCAGAGAATTTAACGTCTTACTGGCATACTCAAGTATACAACATGGCAATACCATGTCAAAGTGAACAGCAGAAGACCACCAGTAGATACAATTTAACACGCTGAATTTTGTTAAAATGATGCACTATGCTTTTAACGTGACAAAATAGACCACTAAACATGTTTATCGTTGTTCGAAACACCACCCTGTCATAATGATATCAAAGTGGATACATATCCACTTTGAATGAAATGACATTCACATCATCGCGATGAAACTAAAACATCACGTTCGGATTTATTCGATAAGCATGTTAAACAACCAATCTAACATTGTCACCACTGCTATTCGATCATCGGTGCTAACACTTTCCGGATTACACCAAGTTATCGACAAAATCATCGAACGATCATCATCGAATGTTCCAACTCAACTTTCTACTACCACTCTTCGGTAGTAGAAAGTTGGGAATGCAAAAATGCATTCCCCTGCAGCTTCGAACCCAACACCTTGGACATTTCCCCTACTTTTAACCTGCAGGTAATAACGCTTTAAAAAAAATTAGAAAGCGACCTGTCCTTTCTTCAAAATGATCCAGGTGTGAGAATCCATGTTCTTACTTGAAAAGTACCTGTGAGTGTAGCAGCAGGCTTACGACCCTCTTCAGTACTGGTCATTTCCATTCACAAAACAACTAGCCGCTCCCCAAAAATAAGCAATAAACAGAAAACCTGTTTCTGGTAGTAATAAGAACCACAGAAGTAAAGAAAAATTTCTCCACTCTAGCAAGAATAATGGAGCGTACACTAGCTTCATTCACTTCACTAACCAGTTTGAATAAACATTACCGTTGGATGGAATGAGCGTTTCAAAGTTTATCTAAGCACAATGAAGCGTAAACATCATTTACATAAATCGGGATCTTAAGAATTTAACAGCACTTTCAAGTGCAGTACACGAATTATTGTGCCAAATCCACTCAACAAAAATGACCCAATGCATTATGTAGGACTATAGACACTTCATATTATCCAGAACACATTCAATGGACCCTAGCCCGCAAAAGAAAAAGTTGAATAGGATAATCATGAAATAGCAAAAACTCACCCTTCAAATAGTGTGTTAAATTGAAAGCACAGACAACGTTTTATATACTCACAATGCACACTGAGCTGTCAAAATCAGGTTCCACTGAGATGATACTTGAGTCTAATGACATTATTATTACAAACCCCAGACTGAATAGCAGTATTGTTACTTGACAATAGTGTTCAACCAATGAGTACAGTAGTTAAATAGAGCACTGTTTTCACTAACGATTATATATAGTGAGTATATTATATATAGTAAAGGGTGGTTTACTTATTTTTAAAGTATATAGTAAGTATGCTCGTACTCACAACTTGTGTATAGCTATTCACAATATATGGGTCATACTCGCAATATACGAACCACAGCTTTAGTTGTCTTTACATAATCACAATATTACACATTTGTTTATGTGTAATATATAGCCTACTGTATGCCCATACAGTACGCCTACTTGCAAAGTGTGTACTGTATAATACTCACACACCGATGTACTCAAAATTTGAGTACCATCATGACATATTATACAAAAAAAGTATATTATGATATATTACACAAAAGCATATTATATGACTTTAGTATATAATACGTCATGGTATCATGCATCATGTGAGTATAGTACCATACATGTGAGTAGTACCATACATCATGAATGCAACCATTTAACATATTCCAAGCACTGAATTGAAGAACCTGGTGTAAAAGTATGTTAAGTAACATTTTTACAATTTGAAGGAAAATGAGTTTAAAGATTTGAACTTGCCTTGTTGTCTATGAACTATTTCACACTTGTCGCACTAATATCTTTGTACATTGTGTTGCTCTAAATTATGTGTCGAAAATGCTTCCAAGTCATTTTGACAAAAATGTCAACACCCTTTTACACCAAGCTCTTCAAATATGAAACAAAAAGCTTAATACTTACACTTGAAACCTTGTAGTGGATGTCACCATGCATGTAGATTATTCTAGAAGTACATGTCGAGTCATTCAACCAAGTCATATATAGATGAAACACAAATGCTGAGCTGTGAATAACAACAAAACATTGAAACACCACGCCATGCTGTCTATAATCTATATCATTTCATTCACCAACTCCATTCGTAGATTGAATAAAATGTTTACACTCCCCTAAAACAAACACCACCATCGTATGCTTAATAAATTAATTAAACTTAATTCATAAATGTACTAGAGACAGAATTTTAAATCAACTTACCTTAACAGCCTTTGTGGTTATTTAAAGCAGAACAATACTCTATTTCCGGTTTCATATTCAGGAAGCTTCAATTCATGCTTAAAAAATTATCAATTACAAAATACTTACCTTTCTTTTAATTATAAATTACCGGTATTTCACATTTTTAAATATTTTTTTTTTGTTGAAATAAGTTACCGTATGCTAATCAAGCAATTTGGCATTTCTAAAATATGCTAAAGAGAAGCCAAATTCCAATAAATGAACGTCTCCTACGGAGAGAAAAGTTCTTTTCTGAAATTCGTTAAAGGCAGGATAAATCCACACCGCCATTAATACTAACATTGAAAATAAATTTCGTAATTAGGCACTTAAAATTACGTTTCATGATATAAATATAATATGAAATTATTAATTTCACATTGTATTTTAAACATCATTTCAACAAATACATAATTGAAGCGCCTGGTGTAAAAGGATGTTTAAGTAACATTTTTACAATTTCGAGGAAAACGCGTTTAAAGATCTGGACTCACACTATGGGCTACTTTACTTCACACGTCGTGCATTAATATTTTCGTACATATTGTTGTTTTTGCTCAAAAGTATGTAAAATTGCACATAACACATTCGAAAAATGATTTTAGGCCAATTTTGACAAAAATGTTACTTGACACCTGGCCCTTCAAATTATGTCAACACAATATATTTTGTGGGTGTTAAGTGTTTTGGTTTCATTAAAAGAAAAATAAAGAGACGATATCAATAGCTGTCAAAGCACACGTTCTGTATTTCATTTCTTGGGATGAAGATTATACCAATAATAAATAAGATTTTTTTTCCACTGTTGGTTTCATGTAAACAAAATAATAATCATATTGAAAAATAAAAACTATTTAACAAAAAATAAGAATTCGTGACTTGATTCACCTACATCTGAATTATTGAAAAATAATAATAATTTGAAAAATTAGATGTCAACAAAATTACTGTTTCTCAGTAATAAGAATTAATACAAATTGTTGATACTCTTTTTTTCTCCTGATATGGTCAAAACATTTTGCACATGATTGAATTATGACCAAATAATTTCATGTAAATATCAAAATTATTCACTGGTATTGTCATGATTGGAAAACAAAAAATGTCATAAATTGAATTAGGTGACAATAGAGATTTGCATTCAAAATATAAAACCGGCAAAATCCTGAAAGTTAATTTACAAAAATAACGATAATTTTTATGGACAAACGATATTTTTTGTTTTTATCTGTCGAAAGTAAAAAAAATAAAATAAAATAAAATAAAAATAAAAAAGTACGTGAAATTTGCAACTAGACACCTTAATTTTTTTTCATCTTATTAACAAAAGTGTAAAATTATTAACAAACGCAAAAACTAAGCGATTTCTGGATTTTCTTTTCTTTTTTAGTAATATATGTACACTGTTTAATGTTATGTACACGATAGGGCATCACAGTTACTTCACTGGACTTTAAAAAAAAATGATCACAAGAACCAAATATTAGTTTGGTCCATATATGACCATCGAATGTTTGTATTTTTTTTAGAACAATTGGCAAAGGCATTAAGAATTCACGGTTTTTTTCTCCTCTTCATTTGCTAATGAGAGCGTGTAACAAACTTGCATCGTCAAAATTTCTTCTTCAAGTCACATGATGATCAGCATTGTCGTTATTTTTTGTTGCTAAAAACGAAGCATCTCAGTCCTGATAGAATCAAAGAAATGCGGCATACACGTAGAAACAAATATGTACACCTTCCACATAGTACGACTTGTAAGCGTTATCTGGCGATGATGGCCGTTAGAAGAACATTACATCACACATACACACACACATATACACACACATACATGCACTTGCATAGTTTCACTTTTCGGCATTATTTCTTAAATACACATTCTTGCTACAGCTGCCCCGAGTATTTGGGTTTTGAAGTTTCTGATAATAAAACAAAAACACAAACTTGAAAAAGAAAGAACCAAATGCCCTCGAACTTTTGGCTCCTTTTGTGTTTTCTGCTCTGTACACACAAAAGATAGGATGCTCTACTAAATCTCATTCTGTACACGGGTATTTTGGCAACGAATAAAGCAAAAAAAAAGTTTGTTTTTTTTTGCTGCTAGTTGAAGTTTCTCTCGTCCAAACAAACAGCCTTCATTACCTGTTAGTCAACAGTAGACACAAACCTAGAATGCACATCAAAGTCCACCATTCTGTACTACAACACACAGTCCTCGACGGATGGGCCGAAGAGATGGACTGATCGACCCACGTGGCACCATTTTCTTCGTCGAACGCTGGAAACGACCCCAGAGTGGGAAGAGGTGGCCACTCCGCCTCACCACCGTTATTATTATTACCACTGCTCGAACCGTGCACACTGCCACGGTCAAGTAACCAGCCATCTTTCATGGCCTCGCTGGCAGCCTGGCCAAAGGACAGATCACCAGTGGTCATCAAGTCGAAGATGCACGACTCGAAGTAGAAATCAGTCACGTTCTGCCTCTTGCACAGCGAGATGGCATCGTCCCTGGACATTGCCATGGGTTGCGGTTTTCCCGACTGATCCCGCAAAGACGTGGGATTCGCCAAGACGTGCCTGTGATCGATGCGTTCGGGAGACGGGCAACCGCGTACGCAAAGATGAAGACCATCTTGCTGGGCACCTCGAAGAGCGACGTCTCGGGGTGTTTTGATGACAAAAGTGATGTATCGACCCACTTGACGCAGCACCACTGTCGTGGCGATGTATTTGATGATGATCTCCACGTGACGACCGGGTTCCTTTTCCCGGATTCGAACGCTCTGACTGGAACCGCTGGACTGTGTTCCGTCGATGAACGTTGCTGGCAAGTTATCAGTTTGCGCCTCGTAGGTCTTCTCTTGGGAGCAAGGTGAATGTCCCTTCACGATGATGGTCACCTGTAACGAAAAACGGCAATCTGTTAGTAAAGAAGTTCCACTCCAGCTTCAAAATCAAACAAAACCACAATATTATTAGGCAACAAAAAATCGATATGTATTAAAAGTAAACCAATTTTTCAATAATACAAATCGCGAAAAAATTCTTTAACCAACAGTAGAATTGAGACAAAATGATGGAACGTTTCAAATGTAACACAGAATACACATAAAATATTAAATTTGTAGTGAAACTATCATAAATCCCTTCAATTTACATTAAAAAATTATTATTTCACTTAAATTAATAGTGAAATAATAATAATAATAATAATAATAATAATAATAATAATAATAATAATAATAATATAGAATAGAGAATTTCACTACAACAACAGAATAGACACAAAATGGTGGAGTGTTTCAAAGTTAAAATATAAGCCTAAAAATAGTCCTGTAAACTAATATTTGAAACTAATATAATTACACCCCGAAAACAACATAATTTATGTATTTTTGTAACATTTCATAAATTTCTTCCACTAAAAGGACCCCAATCCCTCCAAAACACATGAAACGAAACATTTCACTAATATGGTTTCCATGTGTGTAAGAATGGAGAATGTAAGTGTCTTTGGTTGTCTTCAAATTGGAAAATTGTAACCAGATGGATGAAACCAAAACATAAGCAAAACTCGTGATTCATTCTTAAAGTTTTTAGCTTCAAAACAAGCATAAAAAAAATAAAATTAAGAGAAAAAAAAAAACAGTTGCAAGTCTTTGACATGCATCAACCTGAGGAAATTTTTAGGACAAACATTCTAGGAAACTGAGAAGTCTTTTCCTCAGCATAAATCGCAATCAGGCCAACCAACATGATTCATACACTATCCAAAAACAAAAATCGCACCTGGGCACAATATGTTCATGAATTTCCGTTTTTATAGGTTAACCGTGCATAATTAATGGCCTTCAGAAGGAAAAACCAAGTAGAAATTCTCATTGATAAGTGGTTTGCCTTCTGCCCAGGTGCAAAGTTGTTTAAACTTGTGTTAACACCCCCTTTTGATTTTTCTCATAACAAATATAAAGGTGATGATGTCAAATATTACAACTAATACAGTTCAACAAACAAATTTTAACTACAAGTTAATAACTATAAATAAAAAGGCAATAAACCTTTAAATTAAGAAAACTGTAATAAAGTACATGTAGAAGATTGTCAAAAAAAAAACAAACACTATTCATAGAACGTTGATACTTTCATATTTTTGTTTTTGAATAAAAAATAATTGACCTTCGATAGGCGTTTCTAGTAATACTTTGAAACACAGTCTTTCTGTATAGATGTATTTTCAAAGCTTCCGCAATATATATAGTGTTAGTCATGATATTATACGTGAAAAACAGTTGCGTGTGACGTTATCTAAAAAAAAGAATTAACTGAAAACATGAACAAAAAATAAAAACTTAAGAAAGATTTTGCTTAGGTGAGAAAAATGAAGAAAATTACACCCTATGTTAAGAGTTTGCAGAGACTTTTTTTTAATACCCTCTAGCATAATATTTTTTAACGAAAATATATGTATACATACATACAGACACATGGATATAAAAAAAAACATGGTTTGTGTCTGTCATGCATTTCCAATTGTGGTCTGATGTTGCAAGTTCGCCTTTGTGCTTCCGGCAAGGTCTCTTCAAAGAAACTGCCTTCGGACACATGTTCAACATAATAAAGTAGAGCAGTTTTGAAAACATGGAAGATCCCATACAACAGATTAGAATTGGTGTTTTACATATTATACTGCATGAATATAACTATGTATGTACTTATGTATGTATACACTGTATACCTACATACAAATTTTAAAAATCTCCACAGACAACCAAATTTTGTTCTTGATGTGATACTAAAATGTCCCCTTTAGATATATTCAACAAATTGATGACAGTATTGTTAATTTTTTTCAGCAACGTTTTGTTGATGGTAACAAATGTTTTCCAAATGAAAAAAAAAAACAAAAACAAACACTGACCCGATTTTTTTTCTCTATTGAAAGTCCGTGTATATAAAAATTGCTGTTGTTATTATCATCATCAGAGAAATTAATGGCTTCCCAGCAACGTAAACAGCAACACCAACATTAGTAGCAACAACAACAAAAAAAAATTAACTCTCTCACTAAATCCTTATCTAAACGTTTCAGGTTCCATCACCCCATAACCAGTCAAAACAAACACAACAGAATAAATATATAAATATTTTTTTTTTTAAAATAGAGAGAGAAAACTTTTGCTACTTCTTCATTCATTAGGCAAATTGAGTGCGTATGCTGCTCTAGCCAAAATGTAAAGACAAGCACAGAGAAAAAGAATAAGAAAAAGAAAAAGGTAAAAAGGCAACAGAAGAGATAAATTTCTGCCAACATCCGGGACCGTCTTTTCTACTATGAATGACTAGAACGTGCTTAGAAGTTCACGATGAGGACCACGAAGACGTCGTGTTGGCAGCACGCTTCGAGATAAACAGTGTGTATGCACATCAACATGTTAAAAGAATGCATAGATATGAATTTGGGAAAAGCCATCTTTTCCACTTTCATCAGTCGGCCCACTTCTGGCCCACTGCTGCCAAGTGAAAGTGCCACAGCATGCTAATTAGAAGAGAAGACGAGCGTTGTGCGACGATGGCCAAACTGACACTCGGTCCTTCATGAATATTCCATCATTTGGAAATGTGCTCTCGTCCAATTTCGACCGGATTTAGACTACTCCGCAAGTCCCGAGTGGTGGTCCCATGGCGAACACTCTGGTTCACGGCCACTGAAAAGTTCAAAGTATCGTCTCCACAATACTTTTCGATCGCCATTCAACTACAGACTTTATACAAAAGCACCAGTTCGAATCAGTCACCTCAAAAATTGTCACCGATTATGTCGGTTTCATAGTATAAATGCCGAAAGAAAATGTTGCCATTGGTGTTTAAAGCATCTGTTTTCATTGGTAGTTTAGTGGAGTATCTATCGAACAAGTCTAACTTTTGCCATGGGTTCTGTAACACTATACATACCGGTAACAAAGAAAAAAACCATTCGCTGTACATTCTTTTTTCAATGTACAACCAAAGAGTGATATCGATTTCTTTAGTAAAAATTCCCAAACTCAACAAAAATCCACCACGAGTTCATTTTTCAGCAAGTGCTTAACTATGCTCAATTACTTATTCTCTAAGTAACTTTTCCCCCCATCCACGAAATGAAGAGCAAAAACAAGGGGGTGAAATTTTTAAAAAAAAAAATCAAGGTCCCCAAGAAAAGTGCCAAAAGCTAGGTCGATGGCCACCATTTTTACGCTCCGTATTGATGACGTTGTCTAATTGTGGTGGTCGGCCCCTTTGAAAAAAACCGGGCCGCTTCTTCCCAATTCCGCCTCGGGGTCTTGGAGACTAACCTAAGAATAATGAAGCATACAGGGGTCGCCAAAGCATTTCACCCAAGATCGTGATGGTGGTTCCCTTCCTTTGACCTTCATCGAGTCGCACAGATTATTCACAACTTGATTCTACAAAGAGATGGCAACAAGCATCATCATCACACAGTACCAACTCTTTCTTTTTTCATCTTCCGACAAGAATGAATGCCACTTGGGACTGTTGGGTATAATTACGGTCATCTTCCTGCCGCCTTTTACAACCGACTTAATAGTCAGATTAACAAGCCAAGTGTGTTCATTTGTTAGCGCTTGAGATGAATCAATCTGCCAAGGATTCGACATGTTTGAATATGAAGATGTTGAGAATGACTAAAGTGAGACATGACTTGAGATTGTGACCACCCCCAAGAATTTATGCAAAATTTTCTCTTTACTGTCCATAAACTGGATTACAAGAATTTCTAGTAAATTACCACTCCAGAAAAGCATTTTGTGCATTGAAACAACTCAAAAGACAAGGATCTTAAATATTAAAAAATAGGTATAAATATTTTTCTATAGGTATAGCTTCCATGTTGTTGTCTGCAAAAATTAAGCCAATTTCTAGTTGGCGTTGTTTTTTTCTTCTCCCTAGTCAGTTTTCAACCCTACTTGTACTCTTGCAACATGTCAAAGAACCTTCAACCGATAAACATGCATTCAAATTATTCGCCTTCCATCTTCCCAATTTAAAAACATGTTCCCAACTCTCTTCCAGTGTCCAGTCAGCCCACACTGCTTGTTTCTCGAGCATTTACTTTTACCCTGCTTCGAGGCAAGGCCCTACGACAACAGCATCTCATTAACAATTCCACTCACGACTTGCCTCTTTTTTTATATACATATATAATGTATATAAATATATATGTATATATGGTTTTTCGGAACTTGCTACATAGACAGCCACCAAGAAGGAAAAGTAGAATATATTGTACGGATGTATATTAATTTCACTCGCTCGGAATTTGTGTAAAATATTCTGGAATGTCATACATTAGCTCAAAAAATAGATAAAGTAATGAAAGAATTCGGATCGAATCAAAATGGCGTAAAGAAAAATGGAAAAGAATGACTTTGATGACTAAAAAAATGTGTAAGTGAATAGAACCTCGATAAGATGAAGAGAAGTAGAACTACCAAGGCCATACGGGGTGTGTCACTCTAAAGAGGTCGGGGTTCTAGGACAAACGCACATACACACGGGCAATGTCTAGTGATTCATTCGCATTCAGGCACCAACTTGGTGGGCTGGGGTTGAAGAACGTGCCCCTCGGCTTTCAAAGCTGACTTTCTTTCTTTCTTAGCAAGCCAAAGAAGCGATTGTTCTCAACACATGTATTTTTAATACCTCGCTTTTGACCCTTGCTCGCGACTGGTGACATTGCAAATAACCATCCTACAACTGGGCTAACTAAAGAAACCCCTCCCCCTCCCATGTAATGGCTTACCACACCATAGTTATCAAAACCAATGAACTTTTCAAAACTTATGCAACGAGCTGTCAATAAACTTTCAGCCCCCAAAAAAACCACGCACACCTTATTTGTAATCCCGTGTAAAAAAGTACAGGGAGTCCTTCATTTATGCAAGTTACCTAGTCCCCAAGCTGGAAATATTTGCAACGTACTTTCGCATAAATCGAGAACTACATGCTTCAATGAAAAACGGTAATTAAGAATGACCTTATTTGCGTTCACTTTAGCTTGTTTTTACACCTCAATTAAAAGTATATTATACTTTATATGCCAATACACTTGGAAACAAAATCCACAAATACGCGTTATTAACGTTTTCACTGTAAAGTCAATGAAATATGTTATTTCAACGTGGAGGTTGTAAAACTAAGTCATAACAAAGCTTCCTCAGTTGTAAAACTAGCTATATAACAAAACGAGAATATTTCAGAACGAATATTCCAAGTTTTTACAACCTCAATTATGAGTTCTCAAGTCTATTAACAAAACAACTCTAAATTATCGTCTGGAAGTTGAGTTACATTTATTTTCTTAATTGTATCGATAAACTAATCTATTCATCTAAATAGTCCTTAGTTACATTATAACAGGAAATAAAGAAAGAAACGATAATGGGATCTTGAAAATGTTCGGCGTGGTTAAAATTTCATTCAAAGTTTGTTCAACATGTTGAACCAATATGGCAAACAGCTGTTGCCTCTCAGCCAATTTAGAACATCATTGTCCCCACCAATTTGCCTCAACAGTAGAGCTGCAACCAACGTGAAGGGGATACACTCCTCTCTTGCCACTACTGCTCAAATCTTTCGAACCCATCTTCTCCAATTCCTCGAAATGTAATAAAAATTCCATTTAATGAGTACCACGAGCTGCAAAAGAACAAAGCCGAATTGATTGTTCGGAACCGCAATTTTTCATCATTCGTATTGCATCGTTCGGTTGTGTAACAATTTTTTTCCACCCCTCCTCAACATCGATGTTTTATATATACGTATACAACAAGGAGAGAAAAAAGGAACATATGGGAATATAAAAAACAACCAAACATCAATAACTGATGAGTCACGCGAGTTTAGTAGAGCCATTTACTTTCGGATCAATATCTACCTGCAGTTTTCCAACCAGCGTTTACTTGGTTTTACTGGTATTATATTTCAATACATTCCCAAGTTGAGACCTTTGATCCCCATTTCATTCCTATTATTTGCATTCTAAAGCACTGTAAAATCTGTTGTTTTTATTATGTCTCATCCTTAGGGCCCTTGAATACCAAATGCTGGTTGACTTTCAAAACAAAGTCCGTCGTAGTCATGACCTTATGTATCGAATAATGGTGATGACTCAGAATGTATGCAGATCCATTCTTAACCATAACCGCGCATTCAACAAACAAAAACAAAGCAACTTTTTTTTTGCAGAACAAAATAAAAAACCTTTTTTTTTTTTAAGTGGACGAAGATTCAAAGCCAGCAATTAGCCATCATTCGACAACAACAACAACAACAACATTTGAATCGGCGAATTTACCAGACATTAAAAACAGCTCACTTCAGTCCTTACTTAAGGATAGTTATTTGGCAAGAAATTGCAACTTTGCCTAACAAGGCGTGTTTTTGTGTTTTCTAAAGCCAGTTGACATTCTTTTTTTATACACATATATATTTTTTCATCCCCAATGGCTTCCGAAGAGCTCCCTGCCCCCTTGTGGGAGCCCCCTTCCTCGTAATTAAACGCCCCATGGGTTGGACGAATGCCTTGGAGCAGGAAGGAGCTCCTCAAACACCCGTCAAATGCTCTTGGTCCAGGATTTCCAAGAAAATCAGGGAGGCAGGAGATGATGGAAGTTGATGATGGTTCTGTTGAAGGTAGCATTGGATTCAAAGTAATAGTCGAACGTAATACGAAGAAAAAGAAAAGACACTTGTAGTTGAACCAAAAGGCGAAGGAACTCTCGTTGTATAGCAGGTAATTGGCAACGTTTTAAGGTTCTTCCGCTCTACGGTCGTGACCATGCGAGACTAACAGTAAAGGTGGTTTTCTTTTTATGTAATTGAATTACTGTAATTCATTGCCTGTAATCTTTATATATACAATTATTGTGGTTTAGAGTGTTTAAAAAGTAATTGTTAATATTCCGTTTGCATACTTCTGGACGAGAAGGTCTTTGACGTGGTTCTCTATTGTTTCCTTACTTATTAGTTCTTTATTGGTTTCTTATGTAAGTTTATTAGTTAGCATAATAGTTTATTACCTAAAGAGTAGATGTTTCAGTCTTTGCATATAAATCAACTATGCTTGACTTTAAAACATAAAAAAAAAAAAGCTTATGAAACGTTCCATTATACTGTAATCTCCAAAAAAACGTATAAAGAAGCAGTCTTTATAACTAATCAGCAAATGTAAAATACAAATACTGTACAAGAAATTCTCGATTTATGCGAGCTGCGTTCTGCAAAACCTCATATTTTTTCAACACCTCGCTATTCTAATAGGTTATAATAGGAATCGAAAACCGCATAAATTGAAACTGTCATAAAGTGGCGAAACTGCATCAACAATCAATCCTATCACTTGTGCACCAACGCATAAAATCGCGTAATAGTGAAAATGTTCTCACAATATAACGGAAATCTAAGAAAGTTCCTAAAGTCGCACATCTTTTTCTCGTATATAATCGACAACTTCCTGTAAGCATATATAGAAAGAAAAAAAGTTTTTCAACTTACCATGCTAGTTGCTGACGCTTTCGAACCTTTGACAACCGCCTCGTTGGTCACCTGCACAGCGAGGTAATCATTGTCGATAAGTGGCCAAGTTCCTAGCACCTTGCACGTCTGCGACTGTCCACCGAACGTACGCAAATGAGGATCTCCGAACAAACTGCACGTGGAATACTCGTGTCGTCCATTGTACACGCACTCCTTAGCTGGCGGCCTGCGAGTAGGCTTTGATGGAAGTGTCACCTGTTCGTCCGAGCTACTACTGCCCAAATAGGAACAGTTGTACTCGTTGTTCCACTGCACAAGCATGGTCGACAGCATGTGATAGGTGAGATCACCGCGACACGAGCGAGCCGTAGCACGAAGACATTCGGCGTAGTTACGAAGCACAAGACAGCTCTTCCTATGAGCCACGGGATCAGTTTCCATCTTGTGCATGTCCAGAGAACGTTGGTGCTCCGATGCACACTGTTGAGCTTGACACTCGTGAGGTTTAGCTGTAAAAAAGATAAAAAATGTCAATTAGCACAAATGTTTCAATGTTTCTATATGTACAAATTATGAAAAAAAACAACACTTCAAATTCTTTTGTCAATATGGCATCAAATTACACAAGATTACTTTTTTTTTATATACATACACAGTAGGCGTGGTATATGGTATAAGTGGTAGTTTTTTATTCCAAAACATGTTTTGAAGACTAAAGATAGGAAACATGTCCAAAAAGAATAACTGGATTTGTATGACAAAAACGAATACACTAAAAACTGAATTATTAAAATCGCAGTTTCCCGAAATCACGGTTCACTCGAATTAGGTAAAATATGTCCACTCAATATAAAAACTCGATACCAATAATAAAAATCAAATTAAGGTTATCGATAGCTATGGATAATTTATCAAACACATTATTTCAAGTGAATACTGTATATTTATTCATTAAATGCTCAGGTGTTCTAACTTGTACAACATCGTTGACTTACCGTTAACATCGTTAACATCGTTAATACCAAACCAGGCATATACATTAAAATTCTGGATTATCCAAATTTATCAAACGAGTTTGTAGTTGATATCGAAATCCTCATGAAGTTGCAAAAGTTTAACGTTGTCATTTGCACATCGTCGCATAATAACGAAATGTTATCCAATAAGGGGAGTATCTGAAAACATTGATCGTACCATATCCACGAAATCAGAAACAAAAACTAGCATGCATTCGTAAGTATTTCAAATGTTTAAAACATTCATTATCTCCAACTATTCCAATTACCCTCTCTGATACTTTTTCTTTTAATCAGATTAATTAACCCCTGCTTACCTGGAAGCAATAAATACTACACCACCACTTTCATTCTACAACTGCAAGCCTCCCATTTGTAGGGATTCTTTATCATTAAAGTAGGGTTTTTTTTCCACCAACGAAACAAGAAGAACTCTGAATGTCTAGTAGTGCCAAACCTCGGATATACAGTATATCACATTACCCCATGACTCAGCCACACATTCACAAATTTTTCTAAGAACGACCTTCAGCAATTCGATTAGGATATCGACAACTCTCCAATGTGATGCAACGGAAATTTATGTAACCAGTCTTTTAAAAAACCAACCCACCATTACGGATACCTGACAGGAACATAAAGGCATTTCAGTGATAACGGCGCATCTCTCCATAGCTATTCAAAATCTATAATAGTCCTATTTATTATTACATCAATTTTCCATCGGTGGAAAAGTTTCATCAAAGGTGTGTTCTGTGAAATGCTCATACATTGCAACATGTGTTCATCTTATAAAAAACAAATTACTAATAAACTAGTTTCGAAAAAAAATAAAAATAAATTCAAACACTTCATATTTTCTTTTTAGACAGTCAACAAGTTAAACTCCCAAAATATTGTAAAAAAAACAAAAGTGGAACAAACTTGTTCATCTTTTTATTACTGCCCATAAAAATTCTCTGCCAATTAAACTTTCGCCAAGACAACACCTATTATTTGCCATATAATTATACGTCATTATTCATACAGTACTTCCTTTTAGTACATTTAATGCTATAATAATAATTTAGATGATTTCATAACCTCTTTCAACTCATTTTTTCTCTACCAGTCCTTGTTTTCCTGAAGAAAAAAAAAGGGCTTACAATACAACTTATTTTTTGAACATCTCTTCCCTTTCAACTGTAAAATGATTTTTTTCTGTCACCCGTTTATATACTTTTTGTTGCTCAATCTTGATTTCAACACTAACGATGTTTACACAGGAGTTGAATTTAAACAGTGATGTGTCAATGACAGCAGCAGATGTAAAGGTGGTTTAAGATAAACCAAAACAACATTTGGTATCTATATCTTAACTTTTCACTATATATATATATACATTTTTTTTCCTCGTCTATATAGCTATATACATAACCAAGTTGTCTCGCACATTTATTTTCATATAAAAAAATATATCACATCTAACTCGACAAGATGAATCGCAACACAAGATCAAATCATAAATTCTACTTCCTGTGCCAAGACTTGAAATGTATTTCGAAGCAGCTAAGAAAACATTGGGCCTAGAGTTACATGACTTTGGTAAGTAAAAAAAAAGTGTTTGGAAAAAACATGTTAAATCAATATTTTCTCATCAACTTTTTAAGTTACATTTTGATTAACACGAATAATGTGTTGTAACAGATATCTAAATAATAAAAAAAAAGTGCTAAAAAAACGATCTTATTAAATTAGACCTACATAACACATGTGACAGGTAATATATATATCGTATCTGAACATGTCAAACATTCAGGTCTCTACATAGCTGTTCTATTTATCACTACAATTTTAATTGAATAAACATTAAATTTTTCATAAACTCCAAAATATCGATTATAATAATAATTAATAAAAAAACGGTGCAGTACCGGTACCCTACATTATGTTTAAATTTTAATGACACTTCAATATTAATAAAATATTTCACATGATTCAATATTTCAATCACGTGATATGCTAAACTAAATACAGTATTTACTTAAACAGAATTGAATTAAATTAAACTTTACGTACAATTCTAAAAACTTTCATCAAAGTATTAACAACGTTGATAGCTTTCATCTAGACGTTTTTCTTTTTTAAATCAAATTTATAGGTTAATTTTGATAATGTGGCATGAAATACAAACACCACAAGTTATTTATTACAGGTGATAAAGTGACAAAATTAAACATTAACGTACAAGGAAAAAAAACAAACTATGTAGAACATGTACTATAACAGCTATTAATCAATGGCATCGATTATTATTCTGTTAATGTCACTCGAATAAAAGCAATAAAAAAATTGTATCACTCACTTTATAAATATACACAAAAAAAAAAGAGTTGAAAGGCGTGACTACTATGTACTACAAAAAAAAAGGAAACCTTTTCAAATCGAGTTAATATTAGCACGAGAGAGTCCAACTGTATTTGAATGAAAATGATAAGGATCTACGAGTGAAAAATCGTTCGATAACGAATTAATCGACATTGGTCATTAAGTGGAGCGAATTAGAGCGGCAAAACAGATCCTACTTTGCTACTGCTGCAACGAGTAATTAAATTATCACCCCCGAACGTACGTATACACGAAACGTAACTTTTCCTTGATTGCCGTTCATTCGTATGGAACAACAAACTTGTTACTGCCGGGCATATACACACACTACTGTTTGCTACTAATGTCCACGATTAATAAACTCATTCCGCCTCACTTCCGTCGTCATGATTAAACTTCATTAATTGAGACCTAGTTTTGTCGAAACAATACGGCTTAATTTAATTGCCTTCATGTAAATCAACTCGGAAAAGCAGGGGGAGGGGACCTCGTCTGGCTGGCGAAAACTACCGTCGTTTACTACCTACTCGGTAGGTAGGTTGTTGATGAAGTGAACCACAAAGAATTCACGGTAGCTTAGTTGAAATGCCACTTAAGGTGGAAATTAAACACGTGTCAACAATCCATTCATTAGTGTAATTTTTCAAGCAATAACGGGAACAGCTACGCCTAAATTTGCGCAAGTACTGTACAGTAATTTCATTTGACAATCGTATAATAAAGAGGAACGTGTTTCTCTTTTTTTGTTACACCAATTTGTTCACTTAAATGGAATTCAACCATATAATCGTTGAATTCAATATACAATATTTTTGCAGGGGGTTTCGTAGCAAATATGAAAAACTCCGGGCAATATAATGAATGATAAGCCACACTTTTTCCCAAAAAATGACATTTTTTACGTCAAACTGTCCCTCAGTACTGTTTTCTAACATGTTTCGGTACTTCTGTGTTACTTGTCACTTCCTCGATTTTCCAGAAAATGATAGTATGTTATACAGATTCGCCTTGTTTCTCAGTATGGTACTCTATCTATGGAGTCAGAAAAACCGATCTCCTGAACAATTTCAAAAATTGTGGCTTATAATTATATTGCCCGAAACACTTCATATATTTAAAACCTAGGTTATTGTTATTACTCTTTTCTGCCACCTTCCCATGAAGATTGCAAGTTTAAAAACGATTATAAAACAATCACATAAAGAGGAAATAACTAAAAAATAACTAAGAAATCACATAAAGAAGACTAAAGTTATAACTTGCACTGTTGTGTCATACGATTATATTTTACAATAACTTAGTGTGTGTTTTGTTTTGTTTAATCAATTTTATTCGCTTAAATAAACTTTCAACCATATAAGCGTAATCATTGAATTTCAATCTCGCTTTGCCGATTTCGGACAAAATAATATCAAAAAACCCATTTGTGTTTGGATTCATTTCAACTTTATACATATAATTCCATTTTTTATGGTTGGCAGGTAACCTAGGTTTCTTTTCTATCGATTTTTTACTACCTAAAACTCAGCATTTTCCCCAACTGCCTTGGTAAAAAAAAAATATATATGTATTTTTTTTTTGTTCAATCTTAAAAATGACCAAAAAATAAAAATAAAAAACACACCTTTCCCACAACTTTATATATATTTGTTTCTGTACGTGAACTTGCACTTTACAATTTTTGCTTGGTCATCATAATTTGTTTCTTCACAAAATACAGTAGCTTCTTGGCATTGAACTTTTTTTTTTCAACATTATTAAAATTCAATTCCAAAACAACTATAACCAATCTATCTTTAGCCTCACTATTTTTTTTTTACCATTCCAAAATAAATAAATAAATAAATAAAATGAATTTCGCCCACTAGTCGGATTAGGCACAACTCGCGTCCTTACATGGACCAATAGATGACCTTCACGTACCCCATCGTTTAACAAAAGAACTTCAACTTTTCTCTTCCACTATTGCCGTTTCTGAAGCTAGAATTGGGTCACGAGCTTTTTGCCAATGATTTTCACTTCGAAACGACAGGAATGAAAAAAAGGGGTTGGTAAATAAAGTGCAATCAATACCCATAACAAGCTCAGGCACACGACCACCATCGAAGCGCGTGCGTCGACGTTGTGGCCTTCTTACGCTTTACATCACCCTACGACCAAAAAACATCGACACCTTCATTAGGCCACACACACACACACAATGTGGTTAAATGTTTAATAAATAGGGCATTTATGATGATAAAGTCTCTCCTTGTAGTTTTGCTCTGTTGTTGGAGTTGTTGTAGTAGTAGTAGTAGTGTCTAAGCGAGCAGACTGCCTGTCTCCACCAACTTCTGCCTGCGCTGCTGCAATGAGTGGCTCGTTGCTTATGCGCAGATAAGACCAGTCAATGGCGGCTGAATAACATCGTCAACAGAGGCACGCTCTCGACACACCACAACGATGATAATCGTAACACATAACGTTAAAGATAAAAAAAAAAGGAACATCTTCCAAGAAGACAACTAGCCTCTTAAGGGTATCAAACGCACAAGCACTTTTTCGGTAATTTCCGAGTTGCATCACGACGGCAAAGAAATCGAAATGCTTAGTTATTTTTAAGCAAAGAATATCTTTCAGTCAAGTTCAACTTATTCGGAATTCGATGACGATGTTAATATCAATAAAAGGAATTGACTGATCGGATTGAATTCCGATCCGTTGAATTAATATGAAATTGAATATCCTTCGTTAATGGAATTTCCATTCCTAATCGAGAAAACTTCATTTGATTACACGTCATTCAAACGAACAGTGGAGTAATTTTGTTGAGCAAATGTATAGTACAAGTTTCACTTTCAAGAATCCGAATATCTGGTGAATCCTGTATGTGCAACACGTGGTACCCTATCAAAGAATATGAAGTGTTGCTGGGGTCTATGTAAGTCTAAAACTGTTACATCTAGGTAAGAATTTGTATAGTTAAAACACATTATCTTGGAAAGTGTGACAAATGATGGTTCATCAGTGTTAACAACTAGACAATTTTGTGATTAACTAAAATATAATCTTTACCAACAAGTTTGATTTTAGACCGATACAGACTCGTGGTTCGCTAATGTAGTGTCAACAAAACTAGACAGTATTGTTATATACTTGTACTGTACATATAGTGTACGATGAACATTCTTTCGATATTTTTTATTTGGGCATTGGACTTTCGAGAAAATTCAAACTATAAAAGAAGGGCAAATAAATTATTTTATATACATATATTACTTTAAAAAAATCCTTCTTACAAACAATGAATGAATTTCGAAATCAACTAGAATAAAAAGCGAACCCACAAAACCACACCAATGATGAACAACCTTGTCAACCTCAGAGACGTATTCACCTGTCTCTTTTAGATCATAAATTTCTATACCCTCCTACACCAACTTCAGTTAAAAACAAGGTAAACAATGAGCAACAAAAAACACGAAAAGGCATTTCTTACCTGCTTGCGCCAAAAGGCTGAAGACGAGAAGGTGCAACAAGAAGGGAAACGGGGCCACAGCCAACTTGCTGAGGACGCACCGTGCCCCCATCACCGCCGTCCATGGACGGGAGGCGTCGCCGCAGTCTCGGGGCCTCCGCGGCCGCCTAACGACGACCACGATGCTTGGCCGACGAACGAGCGGGAACTGCTCTTGCTTCGGCTGCGTCTTCTGCAACCAACTGCTACTGCGTCCGCGTCTGCTGCTGCAACAGAACAAGCCAGTTGCCGAGTGAGAACAACAACAACTCGATCGATCTCCATAGACGTCTCGCCGAGCGCCACACTGGTTTATGCTATCCTGCTTTTTGGCATGGTACCGAAGCTGCTTGTTGCGTGCGTCTGTTTATATGTCTCTCTCTCTCTCGCTCTCTTTCTGTCTTTTTCAACTCTGCTATCCTACTAGTTAAGTACAGTTCTTGAGTACGGCGTGACACAACACCACTGAGTTACAGAGAAGAAGAACGAGTGTAACTGCTGTCGACTAGGTTTCTTCTTCTCTCGAAGTAAAAAAGCAGAAGACTTTGCCAAAAAAATTGATGACACTGGGAGAGGGAGAGAGAAAGCAGCCGATCACTAGTTCTGCCAACCAGCCAATACGCGGCGACTGCCAAAGCGCCTCAGGCGCGAGGCAACAGGGCGCCTGCGCAAAACAGACTCCATGTAGCGCGACATTCAACATGAATCGTGTAGCAGAACAGAATAGCATAAAGTGTGTTTGAATAAAAATAGTTTTCACAATTGAAGGGCCTGGTGTGAAAGAGTGTTTAAGTAACATTTTTGTCAAAAATGACCCAGAAGCATTTTCGAATGTGTTAGGTGCAATTTCACCTTCCTAACGCATAATTTAATTTTGAGCAAAACGACAATATGTGCAAAGATATTAGTGCAAGAAGCGCGAAGTAGTCCATAGAAAGCAAGGCAAGTTCAGATCTTGAAACGCTAGTTTCTCGAAATTGTAAAAATGTTACTAACACCCTTTTACACCCGGCCATTCAATTAAGACACAGTTTTGGCGATTTGAGTTAAATAGCGGCATATTGAAGTTTACGATATTAGGACATCTACAATATAATATAACTAAAATAAATTATAGAGTTTAAAATAATAATATGTAAAGAAAATGTTGTTCTATTACATAAGCATATAGTGTAGGAAAGGAATAAAGATGCCGTAACATCCACCGTATATTTTGGACTACTGTGCCAAAACGTCGAAATCTTATGATAAACAAATAATCTTTGATTATTCTGTGACTAAAAGTCGTAGGTAATCGTTAATTTAAACACGTGTTAAAATTTCAAAACAGATTTGTGCAATTCTCTAATAATGGTAGTGCAAGTCTAAAAAATTGCAGTTGGACATAATACAGGTTAAAAATTGATGACATTGATTGAACAAAATTTGTCGCAATTTTTTTTTTTTTACAAAACAATTATTTTATTTAAACTAAATATTAAATATAATTATAAAGTCAAAATATTTCATCTCAATATAAAAATTTATAGCACCTAAAATAACAGCCGAACCAACCATACGATGTCTCCACCTGTGAAGCGTTTTGTTGAATCAAATCGCGCTACACAGAGCCTACACTTCTACGTGGCCTTCTAATCTCGTGCGCAGGGCTCCTCTCGTCGACACGAAAACTCCAAAGGTTTCGACGTCAAAAACGAAGGAGGAACACGAACTACCTACTCTCTACGCCTATATATTTTTCTCCCTTCCCTTCGATACTTTGTGGAGTACACCTAGTACTACCCCCATTATTGCCCTACGCTTCGGGCGGAGTAGGGAGGCGTAAATGATTGTCTCTACCATAAAATCTCCCTTCGAGCGGGAAGATCCCAACCAAATGAACAGTTTTCAACCCCCCCTTTTTTTTTTGCCCGCCAAAACGCACGCACCATTAAAAAAAAATTGGAAACTTTTTTTTCTGTACAGTTGTTACTATACTGTCATTCCCTCGTATGCCCTCATTTATTTTTTTAAAACAAAATAAGTTACCATTATAGCCTATTTATACTGCTAGGGTAACTAGCTGCAATCAAAATATCAATCGTCTACAATTATAAGCAGAATTGAAGCAGAATGAAATTGACAAGTAATTTGAAAGCAATTTCCACATAATCACACGAAAGAAAAAATATTCTGTGCTACTTCAAGTTTATATATAATTTAGAACATGTCACTCTTTGGTAACGTTTTTTTTTAAAAAAAGAAACAACTGATGTTTTTACTCTTCAACCAGTATGGAAATGTAAAGAAATTAAGAAATACATAACACGAGTGAAACGTCAACGGTACTTTTTTGCCTTTACCATAAAAGATCAAAATTTCGAGCTACTAGGAAGTAGTTTTCAGTCGAAAAACTAGAGCAATATTGTTTTATTCATAAAAAGCAATCTTTCAAGTTTTTCATGTCAAAAAACAAACCAAAACAAGAAAGAAAGAAAAAAACCTCTGTATAATAAAGTTCATTAAGGTTAAGTTGTTTTTATTTGTTACTCCTAAGTTCGTTTATTATTCTCAAGAGGCCAAGACCTTTCCGAAATAAACTATTCCACATTTTTACAAACGCTCATTAAAAATAACATATGGAAATAATAATCAACGAGTAAAAAATGAAAAAAAAAATATAATGTCTTCGAACAACATCAAAAAATGTTAGTCGTATAGAAGGGTTAGCGTCTGACCACCAAAAATTCCGACCAAATGGACTTGATAGAAGTGCGTGAAACAAGCCAGAAGCAATGTCGCGCCATTATCAACTCATTTGTAGTCCGAAGAATAAGGGGAAACAAGAAAGTGAGAGAAAGAAAGAGAGAGAGAGAGAGAAAAATCTTCCCATCATTCCCAGGAGCGTCGAACCCCAGTGAAAACAAGTTTGCCACCTTCGACACACAGGTACTAAATCTCGACACCACCAACCGATCACAACCATTAGATTTCACCCACGAGCAAATCATCATAAATAAATATATATTCTGAATGTATGTATGTATATG
>JAQIWH010000176.1:0-66078 GCA_034695005.1 Cryptops parisi
ATTTGACAATGATTTGACAAGATGACAATGATATGATTGGTCAGAGAATGATTCATAGGTAAAAATGTGCTCTATAAAGGAATCTTTGGAACTTAGCTTTCTGGTATTGCATAGCAGACTAGTGCACAGTTATAGACAAGGGGAGAGACTTTAACCTTTTGACTTTAAAGTATGACTTTAACCTCGTGACGAGAGACTTAATCTACAATCAAGACAAATAGTACAGTAAAATCAAGATTTAATAAGAGTCTTTATACTGTATTACAGTATCTTTATACTGCATACTGTTTTTGGTCATGTTTTTGGTAGAACCTCTGAAGTATAGCCACCTCTCTTAAGTGGCCAAAATTCTGTCCTCCCATAGGTGGCCACACTAGAAAGGTTTGACTATCCATTTTTTAAAGAATTCAAGATGCTGAACACAAAAGTGATATTAAAATTTTGTCGATTGGCTCTTGTTTAGAAGATACAGAGATGGGCATGTACGGGGTGAATATAACCCGAACCCTAAAATTGTATTATATAACCAAATGGACGGAAACCCATAAAAAGTTTGACATTCAGAGCTAATGTTACTGAGCAAAAGTGCTACAAGTGGACGCCAGGTTCTGCGAGGAACATGTTCATGTGCACATGAAGTGCCACATGCTGGATACAATCACGGGAGTGGTTTATCGACATTAAAAATAGATATAGAAATCGATATGTGTATCGCTACTTTTATGGGGTGTTTACATTTAACTATTGTATAATAATTTGCTAATATAAGTCTGTCTATCTATAGCTCAATTCAAATTCAATGTAAGTTAGTCAAATCTAAACGGTTTTTCAATGTTGTCATCATAATTGACGCCAGATGTCCGTCGGTTGACAGACTTTTCACTAGTCAAAGTATAAATTGGTTTTGACTGAGTAAAAAAATTCAGTAGATTTCAGAGGACCATTGAGTTTTTGAGCACAAAACACTGTTCTAGTCTCTGCATGTTGATTCTTTTATACACACGCAGAGTGGTCCACCAGAACTGGGGATAAACTCTTGATTCACATACATTCATATATTTGGATAAATCTCGATGTTTTTCCAATAATGGAAATATCCCATAAAAGCCCCCCCCCCCTTCTTTGCGTACGACTCTGTGCACATGTTGTCAGTAACACGTCGGTCTTATGGTCATGCCACAACACTAATGTTGTGGATTGCATGTGATGTTTTCTTATAAGGCTCCTGGGGCATGTCATTGTACACCCGTTTTTTCAGATATTCCTACAAAATGTCTTGTAAGATCGGGCGATGTCAGTAATCACGGATGTTTTTGGAAATGACACTAAGAAATTTTGGATCGTCACCAATGACTCATGTGACTTGTAGGTGTTTCTAAAAAAAAGAGTGCCCAGTGCTAAGCTCAGTACAATGTGTGGTGATCGGGTTTCCTGTTTGTTCTGCAGCCGCTAGGGGACGACCATAGAACACCGACACCCTCTGGTTCGTGTCTTCACGGAAGGCGTTATCTCGCCATACCGCCGCGATCGTGACGTTTGTCGTCAAGATCTAAACACGTTATTTGTTTGTTTTACGTTTCTTATTACTCTAAAGTCAATCATTCACAGATCGCAGACAACCAAACGAAGGCAGTCCACGGCCTTACATCCTCCGATCGTCGCCTGTCTCTTCTCGTACCCCCGGCTCGAGGCTCGTACTGTACTACGAGATCCCCAAAACCCCAGACTAAAGTACGCGTTGAAAATCGAATGCCAAGGCAAGCAATCGCTCGACAATACCCTACTCTCTTGAGAACACTAACATAAGATACCTAACGACTGACGTCCTCTCTCCCCCAGGAATGTGACTTGTAGACGGACCAAGATACCACCCAACTCTATGCCCGCTTCTCGCTATTTGCCGTCGATCTGAGAAGAGAAACGTCCACGGCCATACAACGCAAAGAGAGGTCAAAAGCCCAGTTTAATTTCCTTACTTTAATATAAGGTGGTCATATATAATTTGGTCTAAAATAAAATATAGGGTAGTCATAAAGTCTCTTCCTCTAAAAATTAATTTTAAAAAAAATATTACATTTACCACATCTAGAGCCCTTTAATTAAGACATTAGTTGGTGACATTAAAACATGTCACCAACAACATGCAGCGCAGAGTGGACATGTGTCTCCCAAAACATGGCGGTCAGCACTTGCTGTACCGTAATGTCATTTGCTCAGCAACGTCAGAAGTAAATGTCATGAAAACTTTATTGATTTTTGTCCATTTGTTGACGAGATATAAAAATTTTCGGTTGTGGTATATAAAGAATCACCCTGGTACCATCTCTGCATTTCCTAAACTAGAGTCAATGGACTCTAGTCGATTTTATTGTTATTTTCGTGTTCAGCGCCTCAAAATTAGTAGATTAGATATCTTCCATTCAAAGATATTTTCTGTTTTTCAGCATATATTGCGTTTTTCTATTTTAGTTTTTTTTTGTAGTATCTATATTTTTAGTTATCAATATGCTATTGGTAAATACAGTAGCTGTATACCCGTCAACAATGACGGAAACACTTTTATTTCAGTGTTTAATTCATGTTTCTTGGATACATTCTCTTGCGTTTCCAGTAGATATAATTGTTTTTATTCACGTAGTTATGTAAACCCCGTGAATTTAAAGCATTGCATACACACGTTACAACATGCCAAGAAAACTAGATAGCAGTAGATTAAAATACTTTTATATTACAATTTTAAATATCTAATTTTTGTGATTTATTGCAAGTCAGGAATAAATTCTAATTTATTTACATTTAACCAGTATTGATATTCTAATTAAACAAACAATTTGGAAATAATGTCACTAGAACAATTTTCTACTCTGGATACATACTGAAGGTTAAGTTCTTATTTTCACAGTTTGATCCTGATCGATATCAATATCGTGTTTTTATGTGCAATTTTTGTCACGACATGATGATAATACAGTACGCAAATAAGTACTTTGAGTTGAAGTATTACTATCGACACATAAATTATGCATTTAATTCGACAAAATTTGATACACTTGAACCTGAATCTTGTTGAAATTTGTATTCCATTTCTAATAATTTGTATAAAATATAAATATAAAAGTTAATAAAATATTTGGTATAATGTATGATATCAAATACACAAAATTGCATCAACAAAGAATGCAATGCATATCGAAATTTTAAGTTAACGAAATATTTTCATTAAAGAATCACTAGTTATTATAAATATTTTAGTTTAATAAAATGTAAAAGCCTCCTAACACACGCAATTTTTGGTGTATTATTTCGAGCAATTTGTGGATAACTGTGGCGTCAGTTTCCTGCTCAATTAATGAATGCTAAATGGCAAGAAATTGACCTTACACTTGTCCACAAATTGCTCGAATTTCTACACCAAAAATTGGTGTATCAAGAGGTTTTTTAAGTCTATCAATAAAAATTGCTTATTTTGTTTTTCACAAAAAGTCCTGTCGTTTGCACAAACAAAATTGAGTGATAACTTGCTAAGTTTTCAATTTTCTAGCACTTACAAGTAAACAACTGTACATATCACTTGTTGTCATGCTATACTGTAATTATTTGCTTATGCAGTTATCACCTCGGAGAAGAAAAAAATAACCACAAACCGGCAATATTTGTTACTTGGACATAACAGCTCAGCATAGTGGTGGTATAAGACTTGACATTTGATCAATATTTTGTGCCATGAAATGTTTTTATTATTATTATTTTTACCTCTATTTTTTTATACATCAGCAATGTCGCATCCCAGCCATCAGCATTTGACATATGAGATGTCGAAAATTATAGTTACCTGATGGCACGAAATTACATGTCCGGAAGCAATAAACAAAAAAAAAGTATCTTCAACATCTCCTGGCAACTGATCGATTCACAAACTAAAAGTGATGACTACAAGTCCTTAAACAGTGTATACACTTGTAAATGGTTTGCAAACACATACCGTGTTGTTTGGCATTTCGATGTAAAGTCAACATGGAAGCGATCACTCGATGGATTAATAATAATAATATCAATTTATTTAATTCAAACAAACTTTTCTGTTTGTTTATGTGTATTTTGGTGATAATTAATGCTCAACGAACCGAGGTGAAATCTAAAGAAGTGACCATTGGTAAGTTCCATTGGGCAATATTATGCTCCTGCGCACTTTTCTGTTTTAAATCCAGCTGATAACATTCACAAGAGATGATTTTATTTATATTTTTATTTAAGTGATAATAACACAATCGTTCGATCCAACTCTTAATGAGGATCAATTGAAACAAATATTCGAAAAAAAGCAAGACGAAGCTAAATTGAAAGCGATAATCGTTGCTTACAAAGAAAGCAATGAATTTGAAGGATACAGTAGCAGTAAGTACTGTAATATAATTTTTTTGTTATTTTATTAAGTTTAATGTAAAAAATAATGCACTGTAAAAAAAACTAAAAACATTGGTGTAATAAGGTGTTAAGTTACAGTTGGATAATTTCTAGTAAAACTCGTGTAAAGTGCTGTACTTGCTGTGTATGGACAATCTAACACTTCTTGGCAGTGCTCATTTTTTGCATATATTGTTGTTTTGCTCAAAACTTTGTGTTAGGAAGGTAAAACTGCTACTAACACGTTTGAAAATATGTGTTAGGAAGGTAGAACTGTAACATATTTGAAAATGCTTGTATGCCAGTGTTGGTCAAATTGTTACTTAACACCTTATTGCACGAATTCCTTAAATTATCAATGTCATTTTTTTTATAGTTTGTAATCAAGCGAAATCCAATGGCATTTCCCTTATCTTGGATCTTACTTGGAAAGGATGGAATCATGCGGAAAACGTTGCTGCTTCCTTGGGAATACCTTATCTTAAGGCTGACGTAACTAACAAACAATTTGTAAAAGCTGCTGATGATTACTTAAATGACAGAAATACTACTGATGCTGCTTTGATATTTACAAGTGAATCAGGTAAAAACACATAAGATTATTTTTTTACATACAATATATATTTAATGTGGATACAGTGGTTTCACTGTACTAAGGTTGATGTCACCCAGTGCGGTAACCCATGGTGTCAACCTTTGATCAGCGACTGTGAAAACGTTATTCGAAGTGTCAAGCATAATGTGAATGAGCATTATAATTATAAGGTTCATCACGTGTAACATCCCTTTGATGACACCAGATATTGCTGCTAAAATGTTATTAAAAAAGTTAGTAAAGAATATAATAGTCTACTTAGTTACTACTGAGTTAGTATCTAAATTAAGCTTTCCTGTATAACACAACGAATAGCTACAGCTTCGTAAATGCTTTCCTGTGGAGAACAACGCATGGATACAGCTTTTGAAGGATTTTCTCATACGCGAATTCTAATGCGAATATAAAGTAGCGGAAGATCTTGTACCATGGAACAATTTTGATTAAAATTTTTAACTTTGGTGATATTTATTTCAAACGCTTCATTTATTTTATTTTATTTTTTTTTTATTTTGAAGTTCACATCTCGAAGAGACAAATTGTACAGAAAAAAATAAATATAAAAACACTATTTAAATAATAAATGCTTAAAACATTGCTTTTTGAAATGAATACAATTTTTCTTACAACAAGCTTGTTTGCAAATAAAAGGGATTTTCCTTATGTACAGAGGAAGAGAATTCCATTTTGTAACAAACGCCAAGGGAAATTTGGACATAGAGTAGTTTGAATGTACATCTTGAATTTTGATAGTGTTTGAATTTTAATGAAAGGGGAAGCCTAAGCCTTTGTTAAACCAGAGGCCTAGAATTTTGATAGGCAAAGATTCAGATGCCGAAGGGTTCTGTATTATGAGACGTTTAGTTTTTAATTGATTAAATTTTAGACCATGGTGAATGCACCAGTCTGCAATAGTATTAAGATTATTGTGAATTGTCTTATCACAGTTAAGTTTTTCAGATTTAGGGTTTATTAGACTCAGATTAGACTTTATAAACCACATGTAATAGTTTACGTATAAATGTGGGATAATATCAATTTAAAGCTAGCATTGAAAAATAGTAACTAAACCCCTGCCACTGCCCCAAAGTACAAGAGCACCTTGGAACAATAACAAATTTAAGCATATGCGTTCTTCTATATTACCGGTTTTATTCGAATGATAATTTCCCTCGATTTAATAACCGCCCTTGAATAATAACCGCCGAAAATCTTATATATGCAATAATAAACGCGAATAGTAATAAACTGCGGCTATTATTCTGGATCGTTTCTCAAAACGGCAGATTTGATGTGCGAAATCTATCTTAAGTATTATCTGTACCGTCTATCTTAGGTACGTACTGCCATGCCGTATAACGTGTATGGTAAGTATTGCAAATGATCGATGCAGACACACAATATTGTAGCCGTTACTCGAACGTAAACCCATTTTATGCGACCTAACAGTTCGATCTCTCAATGTAATACACAGTATGTTACAATGTGTACGAAAATGAACTGACAATGCTACACTGTGTGCCTGTCGTTTTCTGGCGATTTCTGGAAGAATTTCCGTTACTCTGCACGAATCCATTTAAAAAAACAAAACCAGCCTCGAATAATAACCGCAAGAAAAAAACACCCTACATTTTTCATAATAACCGCGGTTATTATTCGACTAAAACGGTATATCCTCGTTTGTTTTAATTCAAGTATATTTCGCATAAAATCATATTTCGCGCATACAGATCGAAATCAAACGTACCAAACATCTTTTTACTCAAATTTCATCATTTATTCCTGTTCTTCAGTATTACCATTATCGTTCTGGTATAAATATGAGTGTGAAGATGGCAGGAACACTTGTTCATCAGATGTGATGCTGGTATCTTCATCCACAGGCTTAAAAATGCAAGGACCATTGAAATATAATACTGTTTGGGACTTGAGTCATGTCCCAAGGTACCAAATGAGTCAGTATCACAAGGTACAAGATATGCCAAGGCTTCAGCATTTGGCCTATTACTTAAAACTACATTGCGTAGTGGCACTACTGCATCTATTGTACGTTGCACCTGGGCAAATTGTAGACCTCATGATACACTATCATTCATTACATTTTTCAAAAGCCAAATCTGAATCTTTGGTAGTTGGGCCAAAATAGCATTCACTGGTTAAAGTAACTAAGATTACTGTATACTTTTAATACAAAAAACTAACTTATTTGCGCGGTTTTAAAACACTTCGACCGATCGCGTTGAAATAAAAATGATGAATGGGCTACTCAATGAGCATAACATTATAGGGTTTAATGTTTAGTATTGTCAACGGTCGGAAATACAAGGACCATAGGTACAAAACGTTTCAAGATACACAAGAGTTTTCTTTACAGTATAAATAAAACTATACATTATAGAACTTTAAGTAATTTAATACAGTAGGTCTACTTTCAAGATGTGCTTGCGAAAAAAAATGTTCTCGTGATTGTAACTAATAACCAGAAATATTGTTTATGAAAAATAATAAATTTCTGCTGAAACATTGCACAAACATTTTATAAAGTCATTTGATGTCACTCCCTTTATGGTGTTACTGGGTACTGTTCGTGTACTTTTTGGATAGCATGATTAGATATAATCGTATACATGAGTTTATTTAGCTATTAAATTATAAATAGCGTCCACTAAAGTCAAGATAAATTGTGTTTTTATTTGTTATCGTAAAACACTGTTTTATAACAATTTTTGGCTTTTGTAAAACAGTACATGAATCAATTACAAACAATATGATAAATGTTTCAGAAATTTCAGCTGACATGTTTTCCAGTATATGTGTAGAATAATAATAAGTTGTTATTGTGTTAAAAATTTTAGTGTTATTTTGTTAGTTTTTATTAATTTGTTTTTATAAATTCATATCGTGAGGTGACACGCAAAGATGGGTTGTTGTTAACTAATCGATACACTGGACACTTCTCACTAAAATATTATAATTGATATAATTGGCTGTAATTTATTTTTATGGTTAGTTAAGTCGTTTTCAATACAACACTCTTTTATTCATTTGTCAATTTTTATAAAAGTTTGTTGTTAACTGATATAAATCTAAATATTTTATTACTATCATTGAAAAATATTAAATACTGTATGTGTCCAGTTCAATTAACCCTGCTATTCATTTGTTGACAAAGTGCAAAGTATTAATCAATTTTGTTATTTTTTTTGTCATTTCTTCAGCTTTAGATCAAGCGTTAACATATCTTATTGGCAATTCTATAATTCGAATGTTAGTTTTAGACAATTTTAATACAAGTGTGGCACAGAGTTTAAAGAATATGCGACCCATGGCTTCAAATTACGTTCTGTATGGGTCAGCTACAGCGATTTCTGAAATGTTTCAAACAGTTAAGTTCATCATTTTTATTGTATTTTATGTATTTTTAAACTTTTGATTTAATATTTTTGTATGACAGTCTATTTAATTATGATTTTGTGCAAATATTTGTGAGCTTACTTTAATGAAATATTTTTCAGGCGTTACAGAATCGACTTTATACAAGAGATTCTAAATGGACGTTTGTTGTCGAGGTAATATCAGAATCTATTGTTTTATCATTTTTTATATATTGCAGTATTGTAATTTATTGATTGTGTTCTTCGCTGTACAGGGTATTTTAAAAAAGTGTGAAGTGAAATATAGTTTTACTGCATAGTTATTTTTGAAACACCCTATATGACCCAGTTGTGTTTTTGCACTCATTGTTTAATATTTCAGTACTCTACATTATTAACATCATCCATTGATTGTTTTTTTTTACTGTACAGGGTGTTTGAAAAATCAGCTATAAAGTGGAATGTATTTTTACAGCATAGTTACTTTTGAAACATCCTACAATGCAGATACGTATTTGATACCATCACAACTTAACAGTAATGCTACTTTTAGGATTTCTCACCAATCAAGGTTGAATATCAAGTCAATGGCACTGTGAACAAAATATTTCCCGACCCTGTAATGTGTTGCGAGTTATTGTCCAGAAGTATCAACAAACCAGAAGACTGTAAATGCGACGATACACTAGTAAGTTTCGCCATGTTACCAAAAACGTACCAAAAACTGTAACTTTGGTGTTTTACGATGAATAACAATTTTCGTTTCTTTTTAGATTCAAAATAGCTTTTCATCGCTGATGATACAAGTTTTGAGTGAAATTTTTGCTAGAATAATCAAATCAGACGGATCTGCTGTAACAGTAACTGCCGATTGTGGTTCACCAGAAGACAATCCTCCGGATACTACTAACGCCACCTTTTACGCCAATTTAGAAAAGGTAATATTTTCAATACAAGATGTTTCTAATTTATGCGAGTTTGTTATATGCAATTTCGCTAATATGCGACAACTAGAGAAATTCTCCAGCAGATGTTAACTATATGCGAGGAAAAGTGACTGAACTTTATTGAAGTCTTATCAAATCATGGGAATTTCGATATATGCTATTTTCGATTTATGTGAGGTTTTCGCAAAACCTTGCATAAATCGACTTCAAAATCATATTATCACTTGTTAAAAATTTGTAGTCAAAAAATATATGCGCGATATTCATTCAACGTACGCGATGGAGGTATTTACTATTTTTCATATAATTTATAAATAACTTATCTATTTTTGTAAAAAAAAAATTTTTATAGTATAATCAATATTTGCATCAATTTATGTATTTTGTATTTGAAACAAACAACGTTTACAGATTTTGGACCTTAATTATCCGAATGTATTTCTTCACGCTCGAACGCTGAAACTAAGATATTCTTTGAAAGTGACTCAAGAAAGTAAAGGAAAAAATCAGGAAAATGTACGTTAAATTTATAATATATTTAAAAATTATAAATTTTTTTAAAAATAAATTAGATTACTATTATTTTTATTTCACCAGATGGGAGTTTGGAAATCTTTAGACAGATTTGTTTTGGATGCCAGTCAAGTTAATAAACCAATCGAACGCTTTTTAAAAATTGGCATTGCTGAAGTAAGTGTATCATCATTACAATAATTATAATATAAAATTATTTTATATATAAATTTATAAAATTATCGTATAAAAAAAGTGTTGAAATGCATTTTAGTTTAACTCAAAAAAATTCATACATAGGGTAAAAAAAGTTATATTAGTTTGCTATGGTACTTTAAAATTAAACTGAAACAAAGTGTTTAATTGAATCCAATCAGGCGTTTATGTAATTTAGTTTATTATAACTAACACTATGATTTATGTAATGCTATTATATGTTTAAAATTATAGGCCATTCCTTTCACGTTTTATATCGTTCATCCGAACAAAACTCGAGAACCAGACGGATTTTGTATTCGTTTGTTAAAACGATTGGCTGAACTGATGCAATTTGAATTTGAATTTATTCCTGCTCCAGATAATAGCTTCGGGAAAAAATATCCAAATGGAACTTGGGATGGTCTTATTGGCGATCTTGTAAATGGGGTAATGTTCTAAGTTACATTTTAAACAGTGCCCAAAAACAGTAGTGAATGTTTCAACAAACATTGGTGTATAATAACAATTTAATCGAGAAGTACTTCGAGTAATGCGTATTTCAAATATATCTACTGTGCGTTAGTAATGAGAAAAATCCTTCCAAATGCTCGTTAAAAGTGAGAAAATGTAGCTATGATGCGATATTTTGTGCGATGTTTTCCAATGACTGAGCGCTGAAGTTTTGCAACTTACGAATTTTGATACATAAAATAATAAAACAAAAAATTCGTTTTATGCAAGTTTTTTATATTTGCTAATATTCGATGAAAGAAATTTGTTCTAGCTGCTCGTTATATGCGAGAAATTTCGCTCTACGAGATTTTTTGTGCAGTGATGTAGTATATTACATACTGCACAAAAACTTAAAAGTTTTGCCACTTCATGGGAATTTCGAATACGAAGTGAAATAAAACAAAAAATTATAATAATAATGACCCGGAACTGTGAAGTTGTTTGTCTTGGACGCTTTAACCCCACTCATCGCGCAGAATCCTCAAGTCAGCTGTTATTGGTGGTTGTTAAAATCCAAATCCGAGTCACAATTGTAGGATCTTGTCAATAGATGAAGCTGGTTGGTTGGTTGTAAATGTAAAGAGTAAAAATATGATAGTTTTGTAGCTATGAATCTAGTTTGTATTATTAACCCGGAACCCATATCTTATGCCCCCTTTACTACAACACGGGTCTACTTCTAGTTGTGATATTTGTACAAATCATAACCATTGCGTGAATTGAGATTTTCATGTAGTTGAAATAAAAATATATTACAGGGTAGGGGAAAAATCTAGTCACATTTCAACTACAGAAAAACCCGCCCCAAGGCGACCTTGCAAAAAATATTGTCGTCATAGGATTCATTATACTGTTAAACGTAATTGAATGTTGCGAAGCAACATGAGATAAAATAATGAATTTTGTAATGAAAACAAAAAACTTCCCTATTTTTTTTGACGGGCTACTTACTAGTATTGTATAAATCTGTACAGAATGATATTATTTACTTATACCGTGTAAAATTTCAGGTGACAGATGTTGTAGTTGCTGCTTTGACAATGACATCGGAAAGGGAAGAAGCTGTCGATTTTGTAGCCCCACATTTTGAACAATCTGGAATATCAATTGGTGACCAAAATTCTGTCATTCTGCAACGCCATTATTGTGTACGTGTACCAATTGTTTACTTACAATACTTTCTTTACTGTTTCTAGTGATGAGAAAAGCCGAACGAGAAGTTTCCTTATTTAAATTCATGTCTGTATTGGAACCAGAAGTGTGGTGGTGTATATTAGCTGCTATATTCGTCACTGCAGTTGTTTTGTGGCTACTGGACAAATACAGCCCTTTTAGTGGACAAAATAAGAAACGGTATCCATACGACTGTCGCCAATTTACTTTGGTCGAATGTTTCTGGTTTGCTCTTACATCGATTACACCTCAAGGCAAGCTAAGATTTTCATTTATCTACAAAGTGTGATTGACACGGAGGTCAGCTGTATTGCAGTTTATTTTTTATTTTTAAGTCACACACGTTTTTTTAAAATTGAAATCGCCTAAAGACTATATGCGATAAATCATTACGAATCTTTTTCAATTAGCATTATGAGAAAATGACGAATTAAAGTGGTTGAAAGGAATTAATTTAAAGGTTATTTGTATTAACCTCAATCAAATTTTGTCAAACTGCAGGTGGAGGGGAACCACCTAAAGCTATATCAGGAAGAATTCTTGTGGCTGCTTATTGGTTATTTGTCGTCCTCATGTTGGCCACATTTACTGCCAATCTGGCGGCATTTCTTACAGTAGAACGTATGCAAGTATGTAATCAATTCGAAATAGATTATACAGTAAGTTTTCGATTTATGCGAGTTTTCAATATTCGATTTCAATATTGGACGACGAGAAAATCGTTCCAGATACTCGTTATATGCGACAAAATTGGCGTTGATATGCGATTCTGCGCAGTGGTGCACAAGTGAGTTTGTGCTCCTGCATCTGTTGCTTTTCTTACACAACTAGTACCCATGCTGTAGCACGTGGAGATATTGTTCTCTTCGTGTACATTTGCGTTGTTATGGTTTTTCTTATGAAAGTATTTTTCTTGTTCTCATGGAAACATTTTTTCATATTTCTCTCAGTCCACAGACAGAGAGAGACTTTGCCTTTTATGTAGTTCAATGTTGTGTATATTATATGATGTATATTTTGCTCCTACCGATAGAATTGTCACTAGTTTTTACATTAAATATAAATTTCGCTTATTATACGATTTTCACCATATGTGACATCATAAAATTCAACTTTCGCATAAATCGAGTACTACCTTATATACAGTTATATTCGATTCATGTACGGTACTAACTTGATTAAAATGTGTCATATTTCAGAACCCCGTGCGTTCGTTGGAAGAATTAGCTAAGCAATCAAAAATTAACTACACCGTTGTAGAAAACACGACGATCTACGACTATTTTAATAATATGGCTGAAGCTGAAAATGAACTTTACAGGTTTTTTCATTAATGTGATAGTGTTTTCATTCATCCCTTATGCTCTAATAATAATAATATTATCTTTAAAATTAAAGTATAAGGGTACTGTTATATTTTTAGGGTATGGAAAGAACTAACTTTGAACACTTCCAATGATCAATCTAAATATCGTGTTTGGGATTATCCAATTAAAGAACAGTATAATAGAATTTTGAGTGTTATTAAAAAGACTAAAATGTTTAAATCGGCTGAAGAAGGTAAGAAACAACGACACTGACGATGAAAAATGTCAATTAATTTTTGTTTATGTATTTATTGCATACCTTTACAGGCTTTGAAGCTGTAAAACAGGACACAGCAAGCACTTTTGCTTTCATCCACGATGCTGCTGAAATTAAATACGAAGTGTATCGAAGCTGTGAATTGATTGAAATTGGTGAACCGTTTGCTGAACAACCGTACGCTATTGCCGTACAATCTGGATCTTACTTAGCAGAAGAGATAAGCAAAGTGTAAGAAGCAATTATATTCTTTACCTACATTTTCTTTAATTTCGTACGATACGAAAAATGGTAGTATGATAGTATCGTACAGTATAGTTAGTTAGATAGCTATTATAGGTAGTTAGAAGTCAATTAGGTAGTTTTATAAAGTATTAAAAAACATTTGTTACTCTGATTTGGATATCAACAATAGCAAACGAACAATGCATTACCGTTCATTAAAAAAGTGGGCTTTAAAAATACTTTTTTTTATAATACTGTACTCTATTGTATCTTTGACATTTAAGTTTATAATGACTAAGACTCTACAGTGTTATACGCATAACTACTATTAATCATAAAGACTTATATAAGGTGATATTAGTAGTACTACTTTTTTTTAATTAAGTAATTCATTGTTATAACTCATGTTGCTTGTCAACATTTGTGGCAAATGGCCTTACAGATAGCAAATACGCTTTCAGCCATTAGCAACTAGTGTTTTTACTTGTTGCCATGGTGCCATAGAGCCATATCGTTAATGCGTGCTCACAGTGAGGAGAGCACTCGGTGACTTTTTGAAAAATCACTGAGATGAGCATGTGCTCACACTCTCCTCACAGTGAGCAAGCATTGTCGATATGGTCCATAACGGTATACACGATCCTGGCATTTTATTATATAAGATTATCAGCCGTCTTTGTTTTAATGTTGGATTAAAATTTTATATTTGGTGTACATCAAGTAACAACTTTAAATTAACAAATTGATAATAACAAAAAATTATTTTCTTGGGAAAGTTTGCTAGATCTTCAAAAAGATCGCTATTTTGAAGAACTCTATAATATCTTTTGGAATGCGTCAGTGAAGAAAAACTGCGACAATTCGGACGAAACTGAAGGCATCACTCTGCAAAGCTTAGGTCTGTATTCTCTATTCTATTATAATATTTCATACCTTAACGAAATTGTTCCCAGAACAATTTCTTAAAATTTTCTTACACCAAAATAGCACAATTTATCACTGGCAAAATACTTGCATGTCATACGATGTCATTTTCGAAGCCTACGTTAATGCCATATGGTTTATTGTGTTTAAATTTTATTTATACCAATTAGGTGGAGTATTCATTGCCACTTTGGTAGGGTTGGCCATTGGAATGCTTACATTGATCGGCGAAGTATACTATTACAAACGTAAGCAAAATAGTCCAGTTCAAGCATTTGCCAAACCAATCGATTCTGGACGAAAACCATTACGTGCGAACCGTTCGTACGATGACAGCGTTCGTAATAGACCTTTAACTATACGAGCAAGACCACAGTACTCTCGCTATTAAAAATCCTAAGTAACGAAACTGAAGACTTCACAATTTTGAATATAAAGTAAGGATGAAAAATATCCTAGCCTCCAGTTTGAGATCGATTCGGATATTTCTCCCTCATATGTCGATACGCTCTATCACCATATTTATACTTTATTTAAAATTGTCAATGTGTTATTAACTTGACATAAAAGTGTGCGATGTAATACTCGGTGAGAACAACACGTTTTCAAGCGATCAAACCGAAAAGATTGAAAACTCAATGTAAATAACCGGTTTCAAGAAATTCATTGAAAACGTGCTGAGTGAGAGCTACACGTTTTCAAGCGATTTAACCGAAAGGATGGAGAACTTTAAAATTCAACCTAAAAGACTACTTCACAGTACTTTTTATTATTATTAATTAATTAATAACATGTATTATGAAAATTTGCTCATTTTTTTGCAAAATTTTTATTAACATTAATTCATTTGCTTCATTATTTAAAACATGCTGTATGCCTGTCAACAAAGACGGGAGGCAATTGATCCAATTCACAAACATAATTCATTGATTTAACTCATGTTGCTTCGGAACATTCTTTGGTTAATGTTCGATGTTTACTTCATCTCATTAGTGCTTATGTTTGTTTTGGAATGGTAACATTTATTATGTTAGGTTATGATTACGTTTATTTTCAATTATTGTCATGAAAACATTGAGGCATAGAGAGAAAGAAACAGACACTTTTATATTATTTAGTATTAAAACATTATCACTCAACTATGAAATAAGACTGTGGCAGAAATAAATGGTCATATAATACAATGAATAGTAAGGCTTTTGTACTGTATTTTAAAGTCGTGCTTTTTTGTATTACGAGCTATAATGTAATACCCTACATATGACATAGTACGTTAAAGTACTGTTTGATTTAAGACAAGAATGAAGAAAATTTATCATGAATGAGATTGGAAATTATACATTTTAAAATTATTTGTATTTATTAAAAATTAATATTTTGTAAACGTCATTTTGAAATATGATAATGAAAAAGATGCACGACACTTGGAACTATGAAACTTGTAAATTTATTTTATTATTAAAAAAACTTCCTCAAAATTAACACATCATAATGTATAATTTTTTATACAAAAAAAAATAGAAATAAAAATGTTCTCGTTAAAAATATATGTAACTTAAAAATATTGTTAAAAACATTTGAAATCTTGTAATTAATGTACATGTCAAACAAAAGCATTTTTTTTAAGTAACTGTCATCCTTCCTGAGTTTTACTATTTCAATTTGTTAAAATTCTTCATTAATTATTCAATTATTAAAATCGTATATAAAAACACATTTTTTCAAAAATCATGAAAAACAACATTAATATGAATTTTACGATAAAATGGATCCATTAATTGGTTCATTTCTGTCGTTTAATCATCTCATCGATTATGCAAAAATACTTTTATAGGTATTTATCAAACATCGGTTTCACATAAGAATTGGCGTATGCAGGTAATTTTTCATATAGGTATATAAAAAATTAGGACCTGAAAAATGTTATAGATTATAATCTCCAAAGTATCGTTTACAAGAAAAAAAAATATACAACATCGATGATTTGATTGATGGCATTTTGTACAAATGGCCTTGAAAAAATCTAATTGAGATGTATTGTTCATTGATTCTTCCAGTCATGTTTTATCATATCAGAAGCTTTTTCGCCAATCATCATACAAGATACACTAGGATGAGCAGATACAATGGTGGGCATGACAGAAGCATCTACAACTCGTAACCTGTCAATACCGTGAACCCTGTAGAAATACAAACAAACAGTGAGTAAACAAAGTTTCGACATAGGACTAAGAAGTTACTCAATTTGAGGCCAGTTCCGTATTGCTCCCCACACCATAAATCTTCGAATTTTGGCAATTAGCTGATTGTGTTCAGAATGGAGGTTCATTACATGGAAGACATTTTTGATTATTTGAAAAAAAACAAAAAAGTTTTGTTGTTGTTTCAAACAACTAACTTTAACCTAATCTAAGTTAAACTAACCTAACTTGCTCAACGCGCAACAGACGCAGCATGAATTCAACCATAAATCCAACCATTGGTTCGTGAAATAGACTTCGATAAACCAGATTTTTTTAAATAATCAAAACATTATTTCACAACATGTAACGAGACTCCATTCTGAACAACAGCAGCTAAAAAAATTAATGAAATTCGAATATTTTCTATTTGGGGGCAATACGGAACTGTAGCCCTCGATTTTAGTTGATTTGACAGAAGGTACTGTAATTTCTTTAATCGGTACTTTCCGGTTATAGCCGGAATATTTGCTTGTACTTGGTTATGGGTTTATTTTGCAGGTAAGGTTAGGAAAACACAACAATATCATACATTTACTACCTTTTTATTGTTTTTCCTAATCTAACCTGCAAAACAAACCTATAACTAAGTACAAGCAAATAGCAACATCAGACTGTCTCGGTTATAACCGGAAAGTACCCTTAATCAATGGTTCCATATATACTGGTAGTTCTAGATTTAGTTATGCTCTGATATTTTATTTAGGTATTTTCTTTTAACGGAGAAGCTTATGGCGCTTGGATATGGGTTCCAGTTTGGGTTAGATAAAACAAACAAAAACGTATCAATTTTATGACTAGTAATGATAAATTAAGTGTTGTATTTTTTAACTGACCTAAACTAATAGGCAGTTGTTTAGATTAGTTGAAAACAACAGCAGATTCCTCATGCCTAACCACTAGCGCCACAAGCGGCTTCGTTATAGGAAAAATACCTTTATGAATTGTGTACAAGATGTCAGTGATTGATTTACCAGTGATGTAATTTACATCAATGATAAACAATTCGAAAATCTGTATTGGTGGTAATAGAAGTTGAATTGAACTCTTGGGTAATTTGTGATTAACTGAGAGGCCCACTTGTGGCGCAACGTTTTTATACTTGGGCTATGTGTTTGGAGACCCGCTGAGGTTAGTTAAACAACATACTTAAAAGAGCACCCATCATTTAAGCAGTTAATGAGGTTTTTGTTTAGCTAACCTAAACTAGCCTCCAAATTCATAACCCAAGTACAAACAAGTAGCGCCACAAGCGGGCATCTCAGCGAACCGCGAAGTATCCAATTTTAAATGTTAAAATATGTGTAAGTAATTTCTTTGTTGTTGCTGACCATTAGTCGAGCAATCATTAACTTAAAAAATACAGTAGGCTACAATGTATTGATCAATGTCGATGGATGATTTTAGAATTAAATTTTGTTTTACAAATATGGGCTACTGCATACAGTATTAGATTTTCGACTCAAATGAAGAGATTAAGAAATTAAAAAATTATACCTTAACCGAGAATCGACTACTGCCCATGGATCAGATGCTGGTCCCATTTTACAAGTACTGGTTGGATGATAGCCTGTTGATGTGAACTGGCGAACCATGCACCTGTTATATTCATCACTATTACTTAGTGACCATAGACAGTCGGGAATGAATCCACTACTGATGAACTGAGTTCCAAATTGCTTAAATGCTTTCGTATTGGCCAATTCTAGAGCGAACTTCATTCCTGTAAAAAGTGAAGTTACGAATATGAACACTTTTATTTACGTGTTAACATTTTAAAATGCAGAATTTTTGTGTACAACTAATAGGTGTTTGTTACTACTAATATGAGTAAAAGTACTTCAGTAGGCCTATTTGGTATCTTGGTTACATCAAAATCGTAATGCAATTCGATCGTGTCAGCTGGCCTTTATGTGTAATTGGGGACAGTCAAGAAGAAGGCAGGGGAAATGTACATTTTAAAATTGCCATTTCGACATAAATTTCTCAATGTTTTTTCTGATCTCTAAATTTTTTTTATATAGTCAAGATTAGCAATAAAAAACAACGTGCAATTTTGATAACCAACATTGATGAATCTTTAAGTGTCTTCTTTATATTTATCTACATAAGGCATCGATTGACGTATTTCACGTATTTTTTTTGATGTGAGTAATATCACGGAACATTCCACTTCTTGGTAATAACATTGGATCGAACTGTTTCGATGAGCTATTGAATTTTGTTTTATGAGCCATTTGTGTTAGGTGAATAACTCGTGTATGAGTAGATCCGCTCCCCTTCAAGATCGCGGGGTGAGATTTTATACCTGTACTTTACACGAACCATAATGATGATACTTGAGCCGAATGGAGGCCGTGACATTCATTTACCTTCGACTAGCACATCCACGTCGTGGGGATGAGACAAGTATCTGGGGTCGATGAGTGGGGGTTCGTGTGGATCCGTACTGAGTAGGGTCACTGAACCTCGACTTTTGGGACGAAGCAAAATTGGTAAGAAAGAGATGACGTCTTTTTCGTCTGATGGAATCATAGCTGAGTAAAGCTAAAGCAGAAAAAAAAAGGGTCGAGCTTGTAGTTGACTCGTTGACATAGGTTAATTAAGAGAGTTGAAAAGGTACCAACAGTTTTGAGTCGTGGTTTCATGATCCTTGCTGTGTTGTCGGTGTTGAAGAAAATTTCAATGTCGGGCCAATCGGTTACGTTCGTGTATTTCGTGTTGTAGTAAGCAACGCCTTCGAAACTCTCCGGACATGTCATCGGACCTGGAAATTAGAGAAAAAAATTTGGTGATTCATCAAACTTGTGCGGTTAAGAACCGACGTTATCTTCGTTTTTGGGGTTTTTTTTTGGAGGAATCATCTTTAAAAGATTTTAAAAAATTATAAATGTTAATCCTTAAAAAGTTTTCTTTTTTATACTCTTTTTTTCTTTATATCAGCTTGACTTGTGAGTTTCTACACATAAAAACAAAACTACTCGATGAATTTAAATGAATGAGATGTCTACGGATTCGTCTTAGAGTACCGAGGGACACTGGCCATTAGGCATCAATAAAAAACAATATGGCGGACACTATGCCAGTATATAAAGATTGTGCATACAAAAACAAGACGACTCTGTGAATTTTGATGAACGAGGTGTTTATGGATTCGTCTTAGTGTATCGAGTAACTCTGCTCATGTGCTGTTAATTATAAATCAATATAACGGACGCTATATGCCAGAATATAAAGAATATGATTTAAAAGGATTTTTAATGTAGGCTACTTGTTAAGGATTAACATTTGTATTTTTATTGGAAAACTAATTTTTCTAATACTATATAAAGAATCTTTCACAACTGTATTTATCGAATACAGATACAGTGAAATCTGGTTATAATGATCACTTGGGAACCAGTGCTGTTTGACAACAATAGCCGGTTGATAACATTAAACAGTGTCTTGGGACATTTGTCTTCGAGAGATTTAAAGTCTTTAATTGCTCATTCTTCTGTTGACCGACAGAAGAAAGAGCCGATCAATAATAATAATAGTCGATTGATAACATTTATCGGTGATTACAATAACTGAATTCCACTGTATTTCGTGAAGTCTTCTGTATGGCTTTATTGTTATACTGTAATAATGTATCTATGACCATCTGTGAACATAATGTCATATCATGATATATATGATACAGGGTGTTCCTGAAAAGGTCTACTCAAATTTTAACCATATACGCGCTACGCATCAAAACTAACAACCCATATAAACATGGGTTCAGAAATGCTTTCCTTCCCAGATAACACAGGATGAAATCAGGTAATGAATAGGTTTATTTCACATAATCGTTGCAAATATGCAAATGAGTATGTATTTCCGGAACCATGTTTATATGAACTTTGTTTTGATGCGTAGCATATGTGGTTAAACCTGTGACTAAACCATTTCAGAAACATCCTCTATACCATAACTGAAAACGAGATTTTTTGTGAGTTTTGTGACCTCGAAACATTTCTTGTTACTTGACTGTCGTTTGGAATTCGTTTTAGTGGAATAAACAGAACATTGACATCTGAAGTACCGTTGATGTTATAGTATTAAAAACATGAATGCACATAAAAGTTCATCATTTTAAGGTCATAGATTTCTTCGAATTGTATGAGGATTTCAGAATTGTACAAAAAGAAACCCTAGAAGGGTTCATTCACTGTTTTCTTTGACATAAGTAATACCAGGTCAGCAGATGGTTTGCAAGGGTTATATGCGTAAAGTGGAGAAAACGGATATCACATGACCTGTTCTGGTTTTTCGCCATAAATCTAAGTAATGCTGCGTTTCGAATCGTACGCTGTTGTAACTGATGGTTTGATTAACGAAGAATTGTATGCCACCGACGACCACGTGGTCTTGCAGATTCTGACCCACACCTGGAAGATCTGCGTGAACGTGGATCTGCCAAATATTTCATTTTTTATTACCGGTACCTTACTGAAAATTCATTTTATAAAGATTTATTATCAATGTATACGTCACTTACTCCAAGTTCTTTCAATGCACGTTTCGGACCAATTCCCGACAGCATAAGTAATTGTGGTGAGTTAATCACTCCTGCTGATAATATGACTTCACGTTTGGCTGTGACAACACATTTACTGCCTTTTCTTTCGTACATAATACCTGTGGCTCTCTTCTTTTCATTAACCAATATCTGTTTTCATTTTTTAAAAATATACACACAAAATAAGCACATTAATAAATAATAAAGTTAGTTTTTCTCTTAAAAAATAAATAATAATGATAAATTATTACGTTATTATAAACGAGTTCCAGGAAAATTAAAATAGCTAAATACGTTAATTTTTCGGAAACTATTTGAACTACTTACATATATACTGTGTATATTTTTACAATAATTATAGATACTCGTGGATGGTAAACAACCTTATGACGCTAGTAGAAGTTGTAATTAACCTGAACTTTTATCTATGATGTCTATGGGATACTAGTTAAGGTTAATTAAAAATAACACTCAATTTTTTAACTAACCTAAACTGGTGAATATACCTATAGACACCATAGAAAAACAGTTTAAATTAGTTAAAAACAGCTATACTAGCTGTCAAACGTGTTTACCACGTAAATCCACAGGTACCTAATTATGTAAAAAAAGTTTTTTCTTGAGATGTCATACAAACAATGGCATTCTTACGTGTACCTAAAGGCGCGTTTACACGATGATAGTTTTGGCAATAGTTGCTGTCATGATAGCGACTGTCGCCACAGTTATCTTCGTATAAATGATGTCTAATGTCAACTTGTAATATTTAATTTTGAATGTTTTCAACAATTAGAACATAATAATATTTTGAATATTACTATATATGAAGTCTCGTTTACACGAAGATAGTTGTCGCTGTCGTGACAGCACTATCGCTAAAACTATCATCGTGTAAACGCGCCTTTGGTACATCTTATGATGCAATCATTCATATACCCAATATGGCGTTCTTTCTACCTAACTAATGATGACTCTGACGTCATAATAATAATAATAATGCTCTGTTGTTTGTAAAAAAGTTTGTTGTTCGAATAAAATGGATGCTGTCTACCTAGACGTTCCATTTCTAACAATTATTTATTTGAAATATTTTGCTATAATGATGACAGTGTTTTCTTCAATGATAAATACATGTTTCGGGATAAAATTTCAATCTTCAATTATTAAATTTTTTCATTCGAATAAATTAACTGATGTTGAGAAATGTATTCTTAAGCTAAACATATATGTCATCGAAGAAAACAGTTGGTATTGTCATTTGATTAATGATATTAAAACAAGAAATTTACCCCCGAAACATGTATTTGAAGAAAATATTTGACACTATTGTTATTTGAATAACAGAATGTAATAACTTAAAATGCTGAATTTATTCTGCAACACGTAATGTACTTATTTCATTGCAAAAAATAATTTAGAATTATTATTGCAAAATATTTCAAAAAATAAATGTAATAATATTTGTTTATTACGAATGGAATATACCTTGGTGACGAGAGCATTTGCTAACACGTGAAGGTTGGACCTTTTCAAAGCTGGTTTGATGTAAGCTGTGTAAGTGCTACACCTGGCCCCATTACGTGTCGTCACAGGTGGATACATGAAACCTTTAAGAGTGATTTTACAACATTAAACTCCAACAGTGCTTCCATTAAAACGTCACACGCAATCATTATTTTCACAATAATAAGATATTGTTATTTGTACCGGATTGAAATTTGGCATTGTAATCTACCCACGGATGTCCTAATTCCCATCCTGCTTGTAGAAACGTATCTGCAAGTGGGGTTTTGAAAGTAGGAATACTCACAGTCATTGGTCCGCCTTCACTGTGATAGACATCTGTAATGTGGAAAAAGTTGTATAACAAGACGTATGGATATTCATATTATACGAATGATTGTCAAGTTTAGTTTTAAATTCAACTTTGATGTTGAAATCGTACCATCGTCTCGACTTCTAGGAGCTTGATAGTCTTCGAGTTTGAGAAAGTATGGAAAGACACTTTCGTATCCCCAACCCTCATTTCCAAACGATTCCCATAGATCGAAATCCCTTCGATTTCCTCGTGTATATGTCATGTAGTTGATGGCACTCGTACCACCCAAGGCTTTTCCTCGGTTGAATGGTACCCTCTGTAATGAAATGTTGTAATGTTACACAAGTCTATGATCTATTTTCTTCACATAATAATGTTTTTTTCATGAAATACTATGCTGAACATGATTTTTAATATAATTTTATAATTATTGAAGGTTTAATTGAACGTTCTTTACATTTTGAGAAGAACATTAATTAAATTATGGTGTATTTTGAAAATGCAATCGATTTAAAGAATACTGGTTATTTCTTTTTTCTTTATAGTATTAAAACCGTTATAGAAAAACGTTATAATAAACAAAAAACAATTTTCTGTTTGATAATACGGAACTTGTCAATACCGTACTATAATCAATGTAATGGTAGCAGTATGAGGGCGCTACGTGTCTATATAGTTTAAACTAGTTAAAATAAACAAAAACGTATTAATTTTTACGTTTAATGATAAGTATTGCATTTTTCTAACCTAACCTGGTGTTTACACCCAAATTAGGTTAGAAAAAAACAAAACCACCACTATGTATGGTACCCATTGGAGACGGTGACTAGGTTAACTGACAAGTACCATAATACATAATTACAGGGTCTAAGAGATTCTATATCAAAACAAATCAAAAGTCTCTATAAATATGGGTCCGAAAATACATATACTCATTTGCATACGTACGAGTATGAGACAATAGGTCCACATGTACTGTATGCAATTACATGATGAATGCAACTTCATTCACCCCGTGTTATTCCAGAAGGGAAGCATTTCAGGACTCATTTTTGTATGGACTTTTTTGTATTGATGCCTAGCATATGTGTGGTTAAAATTAGATCGTTTAGGAACACACTGTATAGTTGTTGAAAATAAACTTTCATGTTTGGATTACCATTTGTAATTACCTAGTAAGAGAATTTATACTAACCCCTCCTCTGTATGCTTTGCAGCAATCCTTCTGAGGGACTGTCTCGTAATTCCAGTCCATTTTCGTACCCAAAGCTTTGAAGGATATTAATGGCACTTCGGATACCGGAAGAGGATCACCGCCTGCTTCCAGCAACATCACTCGAACGTCAAAATCTTCAGACAGTCTAGAAGCCACGACTGAACCAGAAGAACCCGAACCGACTGCAAAGTGTAAAAATAACCTTCATCTAGCAATATATGTAAGTACTTGATACTCAATTTATTTTCTATGTTAGGGACAAAAAAAGGTTTAGAGTCAGTTCCGTATTGCCCCCACATAGTAAATTTCTAAATTCCGACATCACAGGTTTAGAGTCTGACACCACGGAGGCAGGTTTAATCCCCTTTCATCCTGCTTCATAAAACCCTAATGGAACGAAGGTTGTGCTTAAAAAACGAAGTTTTTATCTAATCTTGTTTCATATTTGAAACTATTATTATATTTGATGTTAAATTGTTTATATATTTGATACAAAATGTTTATATATAATCAATTTGTATACTTGATTTTAGATAATTTTATTCAATATACCGGTACTTAATTTGCTTTTTTAAATATTCCAATTTCTTCAATATAAGTTTTTATATAACTCACAAGACATACGTGACGGTTTTGTTGGAACTGAAGTGAGTTAAAAAAAGTTATATTCAAACGAGTTTTTTTTAAAGAGTTGTTTGTTGACAAATTGCCTATTTATTATACTTTTAAGTGGTTATAAAGATTTATAGTACTGTTATAGTAACGTTATGCGATTTGAGTTATTAAGTGGTCCTCTCTTATTATTAACAAGATAACCGTAAGGCTTTTAAATCTAATGGGAGTGCTAATACATAATCCGACCCATCACTTTAAATTCGTTAATCCACGTTAATCCGACATCCGATTGTTCTACGTGATGAAGTGGTTAGCGTTTTAACCTAAAAAAAACAACATTCAAAATCCCATTTTGTACAGTAATGGGAGAAGTTGCTGGTCACTTGTCATTTAAGATTTAAAAATGCGTAAAGTTAGTTGAGGAATAATTATCGTTATTATTATTTTTTTTAATATATGCATAGAAATACGAACTAAAGAATTGGAACGTGTAAATATAGTGCGGGATTTATTGTTAACTTGTGCTTATTAATTAACAACGGTTTTAGCGAGTCGGTATAATTATACCAACTGAAAGAAACATACGATTTTGTAAAATGATAATTATGTTAGTTTTTTTTTTGTTGCAAAAAATGCTTTTATGTTTTGTTCTTTTATTATAATGATGTGTAAGAGAAAAAAGTTGTATATACATGATGATTATTGTAAAGTGTGAATAGTACGATTTTTGCCCAAATTATACTAATTTAGGTGAGCGTGAATGTTTTGGTGAGTCTACTAAATTGAATGAAAAAGTGTAATTTTGTAAAGTCATTTAGTTGCTAAAGTCTTGTAATGGTCACTTTTCATTATTGGTACGTACGAATGGTTTCTTTTCATTCTATGGAAGAATGGTAGCGTTTATGAACTTTTCACTTAATTTTCTTTTTAAAATTTTTATTCCGTGAAAAGATCACTGACTCCCAGCATCAATTAAGTCAGAAGTTATTATTATTTTGTAATTTTATTTTTTAAAACAAACTATTATGCTATTAGCCATATGTCCGTCAACAATGACGGAAACATTTCATGTTGCCTGGCAACATAAGGTCATTCTAATTCTATATATTATTATATTGATGTGATGTCCCATATGTAGTGCAGTATAAAGTTGATATTTCGAGAATTTATTTCAGATTTTCATGTATCGTTTGTATATATGGTACCGATATTTTAGAGTTACGCGAACTTAGCATATTCGCGACTTATAAACTGTGAGCACATGTTTGCATTAGCTTTGCATACGAGTATACTGTACGCGAGGTTATTGGTAAATTCTGAATAAGTACATCGTACATATGTGCAGTACCTACCTTTATACGGGTTGTTCCTGAAAGTTCTAGTTAAATTTCAACCAAAGATGCGACGCGTCGAAACAAAGCAAAAAGTTCATGTAAACATAGGTTCAGATATGCATACTTATTTGCATACCTATAACAATTATGAGATAATAGTTCTATGCTTTTACGTAGACTACTTTACCCTGTTATCTAGGAAGGGAAGCGTTTTCAGATCTATGTTTATACGTGTTGTTTTCTTTGTTATGATGGGTAGCATCTGTGGTTAAATTTTGACAAGACCTTTCAGGACACCCTTGTATTATAAAGTGTGAGATACGTGAGTTAAAATTTGAAATGTATAACTTACCAACAATGTAGTCGAAAATATCATTGTCCAAGCAAGTTGCTATAACGTCCTTGAATAACAGTAGAATGATGCATAGGCTGGTTAGCAACATTTCCCTGTGAAATGAGAATTTAAAAATTGTTAGTTAAATTGATTGTATGCAGTTAGTTGTATTAGTAGATCACGGTTATCTTTCGAACAACTTGAAGTAGCCTACTCGTACCGGGACTACCGTATTAAGAATAATGATCTTAAGTTGTTGGTTGTCGTTAAATTCAGTAAAAAACTAAATGGTGAAGTAAGGGAATTTTGGTATACACAAACTTCGATTTGTACGATGTATCCCATTACGTAATTTTTGCATAACTCACATTGCCCTATATTGTACTACACTACCCAGTCCATTAAATTCGACATTTGCGATAGTTTATAGCAGAAGCTTATGAAAAGCTTATTTTTTTATCTCACAAATATGAAAAATTCAATTACAGGGTGAATCGTAAATCTTACTGAATGAAACAATTTTAAAAACACAGTTGAGTAGTTATTAAACGAAGAGTTTATTTACAAAACGTCTTATCTCCACTTTTTTTATGTTTTTGAGTTAAGAAGCTCTAAAAACTATGATAAGCCCTCTTGCATTTCGGGTTTGCTCTCATTTTAAAGCGCAACTTAAAATGCATATTTTGCACAGATAACCATTTCAATCAATTCTGTAATCATTTTGTAACGATCCCAATGGGATGTATTAAACGAAAATAAAAATTGATTTATGCATCGCTGATTTCAAATATGTTATTTTCAAGACTCATAACTTATTATTTCCTACTCTCAAAAACCACGTTCATATGCAAAGTCTATAGTAAAATGAATATAACAAAAACCGTTTTCTGAAAATTTGTATTTCATAGACTTAAGACGTTTTGGAAATAAGCTCTTCAAATATAAGTTCGAAGAGGTAGTGAACGCCGTATACTCTTTCTTTATTTTACCTTATGATATAGGTCTATATAATAGTTTATACAGTTTACACCATTATTAAAACTGAATAAAAGAAGACATTTTTACAAATAACTTCTCCTATCTAACTGAGTGCAGTGTTGATGAAACCCAACTTTTCGCCTTCTGTGCTCAAAGTTTTTTTTCAAGGGAAAACATGGACAAAAACACGAAAAAACAAAGGGCACTAGCAGCACAGAAAAAAACGGTTAAAAACGAAGAACATACAACCCCTCACCCTGATCAAAGAAAATTCAAACGTTTTCTTTTATTCAGTTTTAATAATGTTAATATTCAGGGTGCAGAATTTAAACTTTAGTTTACATCATGTTTCAAGCTTAGACTATTTTGAATATCAGTAAATTTTATCCCTCAACATTTTTATGGGTGAGAATTGGACCTACGAACTCTCTGTCACCGTAACAAAAACAGGTGGACACCAATGACTAGAATAACTCAAGTCGTAAAAATGAAACCTGGGCCATTCAAGCGCACCCATTAACATTCAAATTACTTATTGGTGCTTTAAAAGTGGGTTCTTGGTTATTTAAAAGTCGTTTTTTAAAATAGAAATTTTCTTCAAGGAACGTACCATGCAAAATTTTGGTTAATTCATCTTAATGAAATGTTTTTTTTTACATATAATTAAAATGATAAACGAAGCAAGACCGGAGTGGGGGTGGTCATACTAACGTGCATAAAGGTTATTGCAATCATTCCACTTCATTTTCGCAAAGCTAGGCCTCCTGTTGAGTTGTCATTACGAAGCTAATTTAGATTTGACCGTTTCATCAAAATTTTAAAGTAAAAAATTTTCAAGTGGAAAAAAACAAAAAAACATTATCTTCATGCTCATTGAAAGGTGCTTTAACCCTTTGAATGATTCGGCAGTTTATTCATGCAAAAAATATATATACGAAATTCTCATCTTTATCATCCATGTGCAGTAGTAGAATGGACTTGATGAATTAGTTGACAGTTTCGGACTGTCGACTCAATCAGTAGCTCTTTGAACTTTTAAACGAGGTAAAAGAAACGCTCAAAGTAGACGTTTCACGCTATAATAATCAGGAGTTATATAACACTATTATTGTGTGTTAATAGTAGTCACGAATGTTGAATTTTTATTCCATTTTAAATGAAGGTCAACATTCTTATATACATTTCTTTTTAATTGAAAAAAAAGGAGAAATCTATTAAAAAATACAACTTTCGTGAGAAAATCATCATAATATAGAAAGAAAAAAGTTTTTAATGATAGGAATTTGTATGATTTTCTGTTTCACCCTTTGCCAATGGCCAGTAAGGTGCAAAATCCAGGGCTAGGTCATGTCATAGGAAAAATAGGAACACGAGTAAAGAAAGGCGCACGTCTAACCTACATAGTTTTCGATTTGAATGTAACATTTATTATGATGAGTATTTATTAGGTTTACGTATGAAAGTCGTTCCGTTTTCGTTGACCGAATAACTTGATGATTTACTGAAAACTATACACGCTTTTTTCTTCAGTGTGTTGCCATGCCATGTGTATTTTATTTTCCTCGAAAGAAAAACCCGTCTTATTTACAAGTAATCATTGAGAGGGAATGCTATAAGTTTATTATTATTTATTTTAAACTAGTAGGTAACCCGTGCTATAGCACATGAGAATTGTTTTTGTGTACACTTGCGTTGTTATGGTTGTAATGGTTTTCCTTGTACGCTAAGTGCGGTTTAGTCGGTGTCAATGAAAACATTCTTACCACAGACAGAGGGAGAGAAAGAAACACTTGTTTTTCATGTGGTTTTATATTAATAACTTATTGGTTGAAATTTTCACCAAACCAGTTATATAAAGTAAAACATTAAAATAATAAAAGTTCTAGATATATACGCGAGTATCTTGTACAGGGTGTCCGCTATGAAGTTCGGTGTTTTAAATGAAATTTAATTAATCATGTTTTGAAGAAGAGATGTATTTGACATGCTATTAAATTAAAATGGCAAGCTTATTTCCACGGGAATTGCATTTATGATTGCTATAATTTAAGGAATTCGTATTTGCTCTGGGTGAAGCTATTATTGCATCACGACACGTCTGTACAGTTACATGGTATGTCAGTGCTGCTATCTGGTAGACACCAAGTATCTTTAAACTTGACTGCATTATTTTATCTTCACAAATATGCTCAACAAAACAGAAAATCGAAAATAAAATTTGATTGAAATCCTGGAGTACTTTTTTGGACACCCTGTAGAGTACGTGCTTTTGATAATACAGTATGAGACGAGAGCAATTCTCCTAGATGCACGTTAAATACGGTACGGTGCAAAAATTATTTACTATCATTCCGCTGCCGTTTTTCACTCTCAAGAAAATTCCGTTATATGCGATAAGATTCCGATATACAGTATGCGATTTCGACTAACAGATGCTAGGAATGAACAGAACACAACCAACCGTCATAATTTATAACTTATGTTAAAATTTATAACTTATATAGACATATTATAACTGTAATTGACAAGATTTGTTAAATTTATGTTTTAAAACTAAAGACGTGAACTCACTTTTTGTGTGAAGTTTTTGAAATTTACTTAAAGTGTAAAATTCGTTAATACACAAAGTGTCGAACTTGTTACAGCATTATATACTTGAATTAATTACTATAGGTCTACTAAACGCTAAATACCTAAATGCGATGCAACATATACCGATGGTGTAAACTGAAATGCTAGTACAGTACAGATTGTCCTCACTTAACGACATACCCTGTTTCACGACCGCTCGGGCTTACTGTTAGCTCGTACATATTTTGTTTATGAATTTGTTGTCGATTGTACACTCATGACCGCAATCTCATACACTTTGAAGAATTCGATGACTGAAATGTTAACCTGAAATGTCTAATTAATGAGCAAACTTTAATTTGTTTGGTGCATCATTTTTATAATTTTTGCTGATTGTATTTTAATGTGTGTAACATGTAACAGACTCTCCTCGCTTATCGACCGTTATTTCACGAAATGTCGTTTAACGACCTAGTTGTAGGAACTCGTTAAGTGAGGAGAGTCTGTACTATACAGGGTGTTGCTGAAAGGTCTGTTATCAACAGATGTCACACATCAAAACGAAGCAAAAAAAAGTGTTTATATAAACATGAGTCAAGGAGTGTTTTCCATCTGTGATGAAACAAGGTGAAGTCACGCAAGTGCATAGGTACAGTGCATATAAATCGCTGTAGGTGTATGCAAATAATACGTATGTATTTTCGAACCCGTGTTTATAAAGACTTTATTTGCTTTGTTTTAATGTGGTTAAAACTTGCCTTAAACCCTTGTAGGAACTCCCGGTATATTAATGACGTACGTAGTAAGTCGAATCAAATACTTTTATCAATGTACAATAATTTGTATAGTTTATTTGTATCCTATGAGACGTAGAATTAAAAACATGTAGGTTAAAAGTTCCGTTGATATATTCGTTATATCACATCTGAATGTGCTTTTTTTTGTACCGTTTTTAGATATTCCACATGTTATTTCAACTTTTCTGAAAGTACCCGGTATATAAAAGCTAACGTATTATTAGCGAGTTATTTAAAAGCTATAAACTCTATAAAATAACTGGGAGCTATCAAGTGTCATTTATAATAGCGTTTTACAAGTCTGTTTTATTTTTTTTATAGTTTGACTTAGATATAAAAGTTGTAGTTGTTAAAACGACATGTTTTGATTTAAAACTAAGTTCTAGAACGTGTAAGAGGGTAACATTTTACCTCGACCTTAATCGAGGTTGGCGATGTTTTCTTCGGTTCATTTGGACATGTGTTTTCTTCTTCAGTTCATTAGATCACACATCCAAGCCACTTCTATGTGAGAAAATATTCACTTTTCCTCCGAATGTAATGTTTACATTTATCATATTTTTAATGATTGGTCGGAAAGTGATTGCCTGCCCACAAAAAAAGAAATTCACTTTCGTTTTGAATAAAAACAAAACCGATTATTTTCACGCAACTTTTCTGCAATTTGAAACACGATTTCGAAACCGGTTTTGTTTACTAAATTTTGTTTCTTCGATTTTTTGAGCCACCATTTTTAATTAGGTGATGAGTTTGTGCTGAAAATAAAAACTAACTTGTCTCGTTTGTCCATTAACATTATGTATGCGAATGTAAATACTGTATGTTAAATAATACTGTATGTTATTGACTTATATTTGCTTTATATTTATTGTATGAGATGATATACAAATAAATAGTGCACGTTCATATTTATAGTTGAATTTAAGTTTTTGTAAATAAAACATTAAGCGGTTTATTTTAATTAAAATTTAATTGAGAGCACTATTAGTTATAAAATCAGTTTTAATGTATTTAAGATAAATACCAATTGCTTCATATATACAGGGTGTCACAAAAATGTATCCACACTTTAATTATACTCATTGAAATTGTGGATACATTTTTTTGCGACAACTTGTAGGTGTTCAAATTTGAGTCGGATTTTGTTGATTGCAGACCACTATAAAACTTTCAATTTGAACAATTTTTGTATTCAAGAAATATTTTGCATGTTGTAGGCTATATTTTATACCAGCAATGTGTATACTATCATGGCATTCCATAGAATGCCAAGCCTGGTTTAGGCAATGTATGAAATTACCATTGGATTATTTAAACAAAAATTTAGATTAGGTTCAATTTTAACCTAAATGGTTGTTTTTAGAGAAAATGTTGTTAAGTATCATAAATTAACTTTAACTAACCTAATGGTATACAATAATACAATGTGTTATTTCATCCATTGACAGAAGAGATTCTATACATTGCTAATGATATATGTGATATTTATGCGTTTAAAATTTATAATTATAATTCACTTTGCTTTGATTATAATCATAAATTAATAATTTGAAGAGTCTGGTGTAAAAGGGTGTTAAATAACAAAAAATAACAATTTTGCTTTCCTGGCGCGAGCAAAACAACAATATGTGCAAAGACGCATTTTCTTCGAAATTTTAGAAATTGTTACTTAACACATTATTAACGCCAGACCCTTCAATTTAAAAATAATATTACTAAAATTTAAATTTTTACGACATTTTAGTTGAGAAATTATGCAAGTTCATTAACCCTAATTACTTTATAGTACAGTACATTGTACAGTTCGTTCTAAAAAAAACATGTTTACGATCACACGGTTGACTAAATTTTACCGATCGATCAATTGGATAAACACCACGATTTTTCCTCAACTCGTTACAATTGGCACTTTTTTTTCTTAAAACTTTAAATGTTAATTAACCTCCAAAGTAAGCAAATAAAGTGATTTTTTTGGTCATATCCAATCACTTTACACGTTCAACACTTCCTCCAACCACAATCAATTTCTTTCATGTGACCACCCACACTTGACCTTAATCTCGTTATCAGGGTTAAGGTCGTCGCACCGTATGCTAAAATCCTATCACAAAAGCCAAACATTCCATCATCATTCGTACTCTTGTCAAACGTTTATAGTACGCTATTAGCCACACAAAAAAAAAGCGAGAAGAAGTTTCCATTCATCATAGTTCTTGATCCTCGTCATTAATTGAATTTTGAACTGACAGATGATTAATCTACAGGGTGTTCGAAAATTTAGCTTTACACAAAGTGATTCAGAATAACTGTTCTTTACTTTTAGAGGTGATGTAATGAAACAACTTTTAACGACAAACTATAGATGTACTTGTACTTGTACTTCTATAGAGGTGATGTACTTGTACTTCTGTAACAAGATACAACGAAATTACTGAATGTTCATGACGTATTGGTAATACATTTTATCCGATAGTAATAATCGTTGAAAATAAATCAGCACGTTGTGAAAGTATTTACGAACTATAGTTTGTTATTAAACAGGTACGGTACATTAAGATGCTATTTAAGCATACTCTTTATATACCGTTCCCTACTGTCACATACAGATGTACTGTATGTACATACATAATCCAAACAAATATTCAAGTTTCAATTAATAGTTTGATTTATGTGAATAGTTTATGCGATCTTTGAGTAATTCAGTATTCAATTTATGCGTGTTTTTAGTAATTCTATTTTGAATTATGCAATTTTAAATTTATTTATTTATTTATACACTGGATTTTACGCAGTTTTTTATTTACGCGAAGGATTTTATGCTGTTCTCGTTTTATGCGTTTTTTGGTGCATTGGACTATACAGTATAATCTTTTAGACGACTATAGATGGCTGTATACGTTAAATTCCTATATCACAAACTCACTCACAAGTGAAGCTAATATGATAAAAGAATAAAAATGTTTCATTACATTCTTCATTATCTCTGAAAGTTATCGCCTCTGAAAGTTAGGAATAGTTATTCCGAATGACCCAATATAAATTTTAAAGATAATTTCAGACACCCTGTGATAAGTTATGTGGTCATTTTTTTAAAAATGTTTTTTCGTACTTTATATTTTTTATAATCGAGTTTTTTTTTCTCGATTCGAAAAAATGCTGTCATTGTATAGTAGAGATGTATATCTTTCAGCTATATCAATGTCAACGTTTACCTATATTTTTTTAACTATTTTTTGTGGATATTTTTTCTTTTTATTGAGTGAATAAGCGAGTTTAGTAACTGGTGTTCAAAAAGTAGTTTATTTAATTTTTTTTTCAATATATAAAGTTGAGTGGGTGTATTTTTTTTTAATTGTTTGATAGAAAAATTGTGGTATAATCGTGACGTTAGTTTGCAGTTTAACTTGATATGTATGTTGTTTCGTTTGTGACAGGATACATTTTTTTCTATATATCTATGTCATATTGTATAGTAGTAATAAAAAAAGTCTATGTTGGTTTCAAGTACTGTATATCATCTGCAGTGTTTTTTTTAACCGACTTCAAAAAGGAGGAGGTTAACAATTCGACGCGTATGTATTTTTATTATATATATATATTTTTTTATATATGTACATCCATTATTCATAAACCGCTGGTCCGATTAGGATTAAACTTGGGGGGATCCACTTGGAATACTTCACAGGTGGTCCCACAAACTTTAAACCTCTATTTCAAAAGGGGGTGCCATAATCGAGACATAACTGTTTTTTATTAAGTATTTCACCAATTACTAATGAACTGCTTGTCCGATTGGGACGAAACTTGATTTCAGTAATTTGATATTCAATTTATACGTGTTTTGAGTTATTCAAGTTTTGATTTTTGCGCGTTTCGATTTATGCGAATTATGATTTACATTAATTTTCATTTATGCGAATTTAAACTTATGCGATTATTGAGTAAACTCGTATTTGATTTACGCGCGTTTGAGTAATTTTATTTTTGATTTCTGCAATTCTCGATTTATTTATTTGTATGTATGTGCGATTTTTTTTTACATTGAACTTAATGCGGTTTTTAATTAATGCGAAGGATTTATGTGGTTCTCGTTTAATGCATTTTTTAGTTCATTGAGTATACAGTATATTCTCATAAACGACTGTAGATGGTAGTATACGTTTAATTTTCAGCTCACTCACAAACTCACAAGTGAAGCTAATATAAAGAGTATAAAAATATACTGTATATGGTTCAATTTATACCTAAGTTCATGAAATTAGTTCACCTATTTGTAATTCTTCACATACAACATAGCTGTATAATCGATCTTCCGGTTGCAGGTTAGATTTTTTGTTTATGCATCCTGTCATTCTTGTTTAAATTTAGTTCCGAAACTACTTGTCACTTTGCATATGCATTAGTTTGTAAACAGCAATTTCAAATTTTTGCTTGTTCATTGTATGTTTTTATAACCTAGGTTTAATAATTCGACGAAATTGCGCATTTCATTAATTTACCAGACCAAAGACAGATTTTAAAAAACAAATCGTGTAATCCACTTCCAAGAATAACCTGCCATGTTTAAATAACATTCAATTAGATTTCAAGTTGGAATTTGGAACAACAAACGAAATAAAAAATCAATTGGCTCTAATTAGCTGTTGTTGAAAATTGACATTGACTTTTATTCGACCGTATGTTCCCAGGCTCACAGTATACAGGATATATATCTTCACACGGTATATACTTCCTAATCATAATGCTACTTTATAATTTTACAGTACGAACACTAAACGTGTACGAGAATAATGTGTTTGTTGGATTTCTTGAGTTTTGGAATAATTTTGATTTGCCTCATTTAAAGTGAAGGGCAGCAGTCGGTCACCGTCTTGTAGTTAAGTAGGAAAATTAATAACTCGTGAAATTCGTTATTATACAAGCTATTATATACGAATATATGTACGAGTTCATGCTTGTTATTTTTTATTATTGGTTGTTAATTCAGCTGGTTGACCATTAGATGGGGGCTAACTACTGCTTAGCCTATATTAACTGATTAAAGTCTGATTATAAGGATTGATATTATACTAAAAACTCCGAAATTTCAGTTTATCCAAAAGAGATAAAATATGTCATTTCAATAGAGAAATTAATAATTATTGAAAAATTATTGACATTATCGATAATTATGAATAATTTATGAAACGAATGATTGTAAGTTGATTCTGAACATAAGTTAGTTTACATTTTCCAAGTTTTTTTGAACTTTTACAACGGTTTTGGCATTTTTTAATACTTTTGACATATAGGCTACATCCGGATTATACGAATTTTCCTTCATCCGAAATACGCTTGGTTTCATCACATTCGGATAATAGAATTCGCAGTGTACATGCACATTTTATAAACATCGGACATGTGACATTTCACACAAGTTTTGTACGATTTTGTTTCCGAAAATAAGTTTTTACAGTAGGATTTTTAACAAACATAACCATCGATTTGACTATTCTAACCTTGAAAACTATGCTGGAAAAAAAATTCTTATCGCTTTAATGAAGTCAAAAACACAATAATTACTATAATAAAGTCGCACGGGTGAAGAATAACAACGGTGTACAAAATACACAAAGAAAGTGGCCTACTGCCAGACCGGAACAGGACATAAGTTAATATACAGTACAGTATATACATGTTACCGACATCTATAGAATTCAGGCATTCCATAGAATGCCAAGCCTAGTTTAGGCAGTACATGAAATTAACATTGGAATAGTTATACGTTAAACAAGAATTCAGGTTAGTTTCGCTTAAATAAATATTTTTAGAAAAGAATGTTAACAAACTTAAATTAACCAAAACAAAGTATGAAATAACATACAAGATGATATTTCACACCTTGTCAAAAAAAGCTAGGCATTCTACAGAATACCAAGATTTTATACATTGTCAGTACGGTGTAACATAAATGCAGTACACAGTTACACTGCATTACTAAATACTAAAACATAGAATATTCAAGTAAAGTAATACTAATAACATATTTAAGTATGCTATGGTTACACAGTATTGATTGCTGTATACGTGCAATATATACAACGTGGGTCTTCGATTTATGCGAGGGTTACGTTTCGTGGAAACCTCTTATTTATTCGAAAATAGCATATACTGTATGTATTGAAATCAACATTAAATGAGAAAATATCAACTTTTACTCAATTATGTTTCACCAAATAAAATCGCATAATTGCGAAATTTTCTTACATATAACGAACATTAGGAAGATTTTTTGTCTTGATATTTGCAAAATCAAACACAAGGAACTCGCATAAAATAAATTTAAGACTTGCTATACACAGTATACACATGTACTTAGAACTTTCTATATACAGTATATTAAATTACATTACATTTTATTTTAACAAATAATGGTACATTTATTTGTATATTAGATGCATATTACAATTAAATGTATATTGGATTACATTTATACACTGTAGACAGTAGGTTATATAAATTAATATTTGATGAGAGTTGACAATATTCTTGTGTGCTAATTAGTAACGTCAAATGCATCCAGAGCATGACTGTGTTAATGAAATAAGAGTCGAATTTAGAGTAACGCCACATACTGACTGAATTCAATATAACAAATATCAATTTATAACCCCGCAATATTCATTCATTCAGTTTTCCCATTGCTAATGGGTTGCTTAATAAAACAATCAACATATCAGTCACCAAAAAACCAAACCATCTGACCTGGCTGACAAACGTATAAGACGTTGTGTCACACAAAATAGCTTATTAACCGTTGTTATTATTATTACTTTTAACGACAACAAACATAAATATAAACAAACACTTGAAACGACAAATTGGTAATGCACTTACAATTAGCTTCTACTCCGTCTGACTGACTCACCTGTTATCTCGATGAAAATGATGATGATGAGGTGAGGTTAGGTGTCCTTTCTTTTCGACTTCTCTTTACTCCTTTGAATCTAGCTCGTAGGTTCCCGTTTTACTAATGGGAAGGAAACGAGTACGATAGTAGTAGTAGTAGTACGTAGTAATAGTAGCAGGACCGTTTCTCCTTTTTTTCTCCTCCTCCCCTCCCCCGGGCCACGTGACCCCGGCAGCCATTTTTTTTTTCTTTTTACCAAAGTCTCGCCCTCGGGGATGACTTGTGGATGAGGTGGATGCAAAGATCACCGACCATTTAACTGTTGTTTCCATTAGTTTGAATGTGTGCCTTTATGTATATCAGAAAGTTGATGGTTTCAGTAGTGATATTATTACTCTGTATGTTTATTCGTTTTATTGTGTGTGTTTATCTTTTGGTGAAGAATAGGTTTACTTGGCTTTTTCAAGTGTTAGATTATATTTTTTAATGGTTTGTTTGGATATGAAGCTATTTTTTCTCTAATATTTTTTTTGGTCAAATCTATAGAGAAGGAAGTAGCCTATTTTTTGAAAGAAAAAAAGTAAAGTAAAATAGGTTTCTGATGAATTCGTAGAAAATGAAAATAAAAGTTGAGTTTAGTGAAGAGTTAGAAAAGAAAAGAAAGTGAAAAGTATTGATTTAATAAACATATTGTTTTTTATGGTGTTGTTTTGTACGTAAAATAGTGTATGAGGACCACCTTGTATAATTATTATTACATTTGATAATATAGATTACAAAAATCAACATTGTTATATTATGTCTAAGTCAAGAATATTAGTTATAATGTTATTGGATATGTTTTGGTTCGCTCGTATTATGTACAAGGTGAACCAATTATAACGTTACATTCTGCAAATTGTTTCACCAAAGTTTTTTCATGTTAAGTTTAAACATGACATACCGGTAGTATATTTTAGTATAATATATTATGGTTTAAGCACAACTTCCATGTGCACCCTGTACAATTTCGTAATTGTAGAGGGTGAAACCAAAACTTACACATTAGCTGGAAGTGTAAATATTAAGGAAACATAATAATTTTTGAAGTGCTTCAAATTTTTCAAATTTTTTATAAAAATATATAAAAAATATGTTTGTTTACTTATTGTTAGTACAGGGTGGTGCAAAAGTCCCTTCACGATTTTAAACAGGAATATATTTTTCTGGAATAAACTTTTTTGTTTTTTCTTTTTACAAAGTGAAGTACAAACGTGGGAGTTTTGAAAATGTCACAAAATGAATTGTAACATTTTCGGGGACATTCACGGGCAAGAAAAAATTAACATTTACTTGGAAAACATTGTTGCGAAAGTTTTATAAAGTAGTCAACGTAAGAAATACTCGTTCTAACCATAGCATACTGCAGTTATACAAAGAACACATGAATGTCAACGCGAAGAAGGACGTCATTTGAAAGATAATTCTAATTTGATAACAACTTTATAAAAAACTTCAAAAAATGTACTTTATGATATTATTTCAAACATATATATCAAATTGATGTCTCTTATTTTTCTTTCACTTTGAAATCGTAAAGGGCCTTTTACGCCACCTTTCATATACTTAATAATAAAGCATGTGTTAATAGGGACACCCTGTAGATTCAGTATCGCGGTATCAAAGTAGTCTCCGAATGAAAAAATGTCAATACAAATCACAAATATTATACAAGAATAAAATTTAGACATTGAGTCATTCTGTACAGCACCATATATATATATATTTAAGTATATGGGTAAAGTATTTCACTAATATGTTGAAATTTTTATTTTAATTTTAAGATCAATTCTAAACCTCTTCTAAAATTTAGATACAAAGATTGCGTGTATTGTACTGGCAACTGTACAGGGTGATACAAACATAAAAACATCGTACTTATATTTATTTTATTTTTTTACATTAGATTTCACAGAGAAATGGTTACGAGTTGAAATGCAATGTGTTATTAGTTTTATTAGTTTTCTTGTTTATCATTTTTCATATTGTTACTTTACAATAGTAATAAACTTGTTTGCTAGTGGGTGCAAGTAGATTAGCCCTCTTTCGACCCATCAGAAAAATTAAGGCCATTTTTTTTTTCATTTTTGAAAACATTATAGCCACACCTGTATGGCCTTATAATTCACTTGTACTCTGGTTTCTCTGAGATAGGTGGAACTTTCCACTGACCAAGTGAACGTATACAATGAATACATTACTTGTGAACAAAAAAAAAGTACTGGATAACATCATAGACGACCTTTAGCACGAAAAGAAAGCACCGTATACACTACGTGCAATGTACGTGTTACCGGCAATGTATAAAATCCAAACATCAAAAAAATGTACAAAATCCAAACGATGTTTCTTTTGGCAAAGTATGATATACCAACTTGTATAGTTAACAAATTAGTTAGTTAACAAATTTTCTCTAAAATTAAATAAGCTTAAATTGAAACGTAAAGTATTGCGTGATGTAACTATTCCAATGCTGATTTCATACATTGGCTAAATCAGACTTGGTGTTCTATGGGCATTGTATGGAATAACTGGATTCTATATCTGCATTGCCGGTAACATACAATATGTAGGTTACATTATGTACAGTATATATGTACGTGTAGGCTATATATTATTAAGGCCGAGTTATATTGATAAGTGTTTTGATTACAAACAAGTACATTAAAAATGCTTTTTAAACATTCCGTACTCTTTATATAGCCTACTGTCATATACAGATTTACTGTACGTATTTACATACATAATGCAAAAAAATCATTTTTTATTTCTGCATGTTTCTATTTATGTAAATTTTAATTCATGCGAATTTCGATTTAGGGGAAATTAAATTTATGCGATCGTTGAGTAATTCGATATTTAATTTATACGAGTTTTGAGTAATTCCATGTTTGATTTCTGAAGTTTTATATTTATTTATTTATATATGCGTTTTTTTCTTTCAGATTAGACTTGTGTGGGTTTTTCATTTATGCGAAGGACTAATGCGGTTCTCGTTTTATGCGTTTTTTGGTACATTGAACTATACAGTATTATTATTATAAACGTCTGTAGATGGCAGTGTACGTTCAATTTCCAGCTCACTCACTCACAAGTGAAGCTGATAAACAAGTAAACTCACAAATAAAGAGTATAAAAACAAATTTAACTAAATTTTTGTTAAAAATGTTTGTTAAAATTTTTGTTAAAAATTTCAAAATTATTAAAAGTAATAATAATGAGTTTTTTGCCCTTTCAAAAAATGAACAAAAAATTTTTGAAAATGAGAATGTCATTAGTGATTGTTGTTATGAGGTTTGTTTACGAATTCGCAGTTTTAATAGAAAATGTAGGGTAATTGATGTTCAGTAAATTAATATAACGATGTCGTTCAATTTGCAAGACAATTTTTTTTTTACTATTAGAAAACACGCTTTAAATCACGTTGATTGTTTAGAACGAAGTTTTTAAAGAATCAATTCATCCAATATAGGTTGTTATTTATGCAAACAAAAAATTGTTTACAAGAATTTTTCGACGTTGCAGGTGTTTACAGAAAGTAGGATGTTGTTTATGAACAAATTTTCTCACGCACAAGTTTCATTAATAAAATTATTCACGCACCCATTCGGTAACATGGTTTTCCATTGTTTTCGTATACTCTTGGGTGGGTGTGTATTGTACACCGGTTTTACAAGATGACGGAAAAGCTTATTTTTTTGTAGTTAAAATGAAATGTCAATTATGGATATGTATATGTATATAAAAAGAAATATGATAGATGATATTTATTCTTTCGACTGAGCCCGTGAGTCAGGTATGTCAGCAAAAATAAAGCATAATGAATTGTTAGAATACTGCACCCTGCGGACTTAAGGGCTAATCTTTTGACTCATGGGTTGATGCACCCTGTATACTTAGAGTCGAAGTAAGATTTATTTTTTTTTTTAAATACAGTAGTAGTGGTAGCATCTAAAAATATGATTTGATTCATCGTTTTCCCACACTACTTTGATGTCAAGAATTAATCTTGTGGATGGAAACGAGATGAGCTTATCTCCAAAACAGCTCAAGGCAGGTCAGATTAATTTTACAACAAAAAGTTGCTGAATGTGCATTTTAAGTTGGCCCACCTACTGTAGTGATTAAGATGGCTAAATTGATTTTTTAGAAAGTTGAAAGTATAAAGAAAAAAAAAACGGGGGCTTTGATAGAATATTCTCCTAAAAGATACATTATTGAATGTACCGATTATGAACATAATCTTATTCAGAGTATATGTTGTTGTGACGCGTAAGACTTTACTACATATACCGGTACCTATTATGAACATAGTGTATGTGTTCTGAACAAATGGTTTGTGTTCTGAACCGAACACATATTATCCATTTTCGGGTAAGGAAGTCTAAATTGTTTGAAGATATAATCCATGTATGGATTCTTTGGGGACATCCTGTACACTTTAGAACATCTGTTATAACTATTACATCTCGTTGTAAATATTTTATCTAAACTTTTTAAAACGTCTTACGACTTGTAACGTTTCACCATGTATGGGGACTTTTGGGACACCCTGTACTTCGGAACATTTGTTATAATTATATGTTATACTATATCGTTGTAAGGATTTCATCAAAACCTATTATAACGTTTTACGACGTTATAATAATATTTTATTCAAACATATTTTAGACTTCACGACGTTATAATAGGTTTGGATAGATAAATGTTTACAACGAGATTTAATAGTTATAACGGTTGATCCGAAGTACAGGGTGTTCGAAAAGTTTTCATATATGGTAATGTGTTCAAAACACATAAACCAATTGTTCAGAACAAAAGTGTTACAACAGAACATTTGTTATAACTCTCGTTGTAAGCATCTGTTATAACAGATATTTTGAAGTACAGGGTGTCCCGAAAGTTTCCGTACATACCTAAACGCATCAATATGTGTTTAGGTATTTTCTTGTACTGTAACGTTTATAGTATTTAATAAATTTTCCCCGAAAATTGTTGAATGTCCATATGTGTGGAGATTTTTGAGACACCCTGTATATGTCGTTCTTTGGTCAAAGTTATTTTTTAATGATATTTAATGAAACGCACATTACCTATGTATGGAGACCTTCGGTACACCCTGTACAGTACATATTTATTGAAATTTGGTTAATAACTTGAAAGATGTTAAAATCTTTAGAAAATGTGAGAATTTAAAAACGTTTCAGATTATATACGGTGTTCCAAGAAATATATACTGGATACAGGGTGTTCGAAAAAGCTATTACTTTTGTGTTTATCAATGTTATTGAAAGATGTATAAATAGGATTACACTTTTAATATAGCGCTGATCTGATGTATATTATCGTATGACTGAAACTAATACAGTATACCGGTTCTGTCCTTCAAGACAGTAGTTATATGTCAAATCATTGATGATTACGAGGATGTCAGTGCATCATAATAGTTATAATCTATTCAAACGTGACTGAATAGAACTTAATCTAATGAAATCACTGGAAATGCCATCAAGTATGGCATCAACACTTACGTTTAACAGTTGACAGCATGAGGGATGTTATCATGATATATACAGGTACAGGGTATATCAAAATTATGTTAACACTTCTATGGAATGATTATATCGGCAAGAATCACTAATGTAGTAACATCTGTTCTCAGAAAATTTTGCGTCAAGACGTTAGATTCTGCTTCCAATTTCCTATTGTGTGTTAACAACGATGGACAACAGATTGGGACCTTACATACACATACTGTACATATGTCCACAATGTCCACATGATACATGTTGATTTTAATAAAAGTTTTTAAATTTGAGTATTAATATACCGGTACTTTTTGACATATTCTGTAGGCCTACAGATCTAAATATTATAGTGGCGCGATTTTTTAGATTTTTGTAACCACCTCTAAATAATGTTCAAAACTAACCTCATTTTACCAAAATCACTTTCATCCATAATGGAACAAATTCCGAACTTGTCCCATTCATTTTTTCAAAACTTAAAAATAAGGACCACCCTAATAAATAAACAGGGTGTATATACGGTATATGCAGTAAGTGTCACGATTAATATAATGTATTATAAAATATCCGTTCAGTTTGTTTCATCTACCTCCTATACTCGTTTCAGGATTCTTATTTTTACGTATCTATATCTTAATAGATCGATATCAAGAATCGACTTTAGACAATCGAACCAATGTGTAGACAACATATCGCTAACTTGTTTCAAAATGTTGCTGTCTGTGATCTGTGAACATACCGATGGTTTCTGATCATCATCGATGATGTGTGATTGTGAACACACACATGCACACTGTTACACGCTCCACAAAACAGCGGAGGCGGGTTTACGAGCTGACATTGACCTTATCCTTTGGTGCCCCGAGGCGTGACCACGTCCAGAAGGTCATTTAGCTGTTGTTCCACTTCCACCTAACACGATGGCTTACTTTACGGAATCGGTGATGTCACCATTTTCATCATCACCGGAATCGAAGGCAAGTTCATGGTCGGTGGTGTTGTTGTTTTCCTAACTGGACCAAAAAACAACTTTAAAAAACAAAACACAACTTCATTTTGACGTCCGGTGACAGCGATATTTATTAGACACTTTTAAAGGAGGGTCTGCGTATGAAGGAAACTAACGAGTTAGATGGGCTGATAGGATGTAAAGGGTTAATAGAGGTATCCTATTAAAACCACGTTTGGGTAAAAAAGAATTAATTTCATTGAAAACAATTGGGGGTCAAACCGTTATTAGCCTTGATGGTGAAAAAGAAATTAAACGTGGTTAACATGAGCATTCAAAAAAATGTTCCAGATTTCTTAAACTGTGTATTTAGACTTTGTTTCACGGATTTGGGGAAACTATTGATATTAACTATAAGTAGAAAGTGTCAAAGGGGCTCTTATCAGATCTTTTTGAGTGATTTATTTAACGTTGTAAATCATTACGATTAGTTAAAATTTGTTGGCTTGGTTAGCGTCTTCTAAGTTTGTGTAACACTGAACTTGCTTAACTATCTCATAGTTAAGTCATTCACATGGTTGACATACACACTGGTAGGTCTTATTTCATTGTAGCGAGAAATTTTGTGTTGTTCTGCATAATTTAAAGAGTTGATGCTCTGGAGGAATGACATTTAGTGGGAAAATGTCTCAATAATGATCTCTCTTGTTTGTATAAACGTAGACAATTTAACAGTTCAGCAGAGGACTAAATTGAAATTCCGGATTTGAATTGACTACTTCCCGTCTTTGAGAAGTGCTGTAGCCTACACTATGTGTATATGTACAGTATTAGCAGTGCTGTTTTTCTAAAAATAAGTTAGGCGGTACGCAAGGTCAACATTGATATAAATATCGATAAATTATCGATAAAAGCTCGATAAATTATCGATAAAAGCTCGATAAATTATCGATATAAATGGAAAAAATATCAATAATATGTAAAGTTAAAGTATGCGCGTATAACTCTGAAAAAAAAGCACCGAGTACTAGTGTATGTAGCCTATACCTATAGCCTATAGGTATACATACTGCATACATATGTACTGTTTATGTACAGGGTGTCGTCCTCGATTTATGAAGGTTCTGTATACAGAGTGATTCATAATAACTATTTTTTTTTCAGAATTGATAGAGCACATGTGGTGAAACAACTTTCAAATAATAAATTATAGTCCGGAAATACTGTAACGTGTTGGTTTGTTTCTAGCTGGTATAATGATTATCATTACTATCGGAACATAGTTGACACGTTTTCTTACATCAGACCCTTCAATTATGTAAGTCGAATATTCGAATTTCACGAAGGTGGCGATCACGTATTTACCAGTACGTCATAAAAATTTCGTAATTTTGTGTTATCTTGTTACGGAAACATATACTAAATTATATTTACCTATGATTAAATGGTGCACAAGTGACTGAACTGCTTCTTCAACTCACTATCATAGATGTATAAAATATACAGAGTGTCTCAACTTTCAAAAGTCTTTTTCCTCATAAAAATTCATTTTCATTTATGATTTGATGAAAATACAGAGTCTGGGCAATTTCTTTTCAATGGTGCTATTTACGTTGACTTTGAAATATATTTTCAAGGTCGATGATTTAAAATTTTAAACCATGAGTCGTGGGTACTAAGTTATAAATGCTGTATTGGAACGCTGTAGGGGCTACAGGCAATAGGCCTCCATCCGCTGCCGTTGAATTTTTTTTCCAACAATTCAGCTGCAAACAAAGTTATTCAACAACAGTGATTAGAACGCACCATGTTGCTGCAGCATCTTCACTGCATAGCAAAAGTGATATGTAGTGAAGCTGCTGCAGCAGTATAGTGCGTTGTAATCACTGTTGTTGTTTCATTTATTCACAACAATCCACCTGGAAAAAAAAATCATCTAACAGTGAATTCTGGCTATATGGACTATTTATTACAATTTTCCTACATCTATCTACCGGTACCTACAACTTTCTAAATATGGTTTGGTACCTAAAACTCGTGGTTTAAAATTTAAAATGGTCGACCTTGAAACAAGGTCAATGAACGTAGAATCATTGGAAAGACTTCACTCAAGGTGCTATTATATCAAAATCTCGCATTGAAATATTTATAGGGGAAAATACTTGGAACACTGTATATACATGCAAATTGTTAAACGCATTTCTTTCTATATAATGTGATTCATCGTAATGAATTAGGCAAGAACTTAACTATAGTATTGTATAATACTTGTATTAGAGTATCGACCAAGCTAGCGTCTTGACGTAGCCTAATTAAATGAGAAACAAAAAGTGGGTAATTTAAAGTTGGAAGATATTTCATGTCGAAAGGGATTCCACTGGGAATGTTCATAGTTATGTTTCATAATTACGTCCCAGGGTTGATGATCAAATGATGGATATACCTGTCACTTGTACTGTAATTTGGTGCAGTGGTGCGTGTTGTTTACAAACTACAAGTTGTTTACAAACATCCATGCTTTCGAGAAGTATGCCGGTAATTTTTTTTCACCCGTAATGATAAATTTAATGGCATCTAGAACACATTACGATGTTGACATATTCATTGAGAGTGTAATATGTTTCTATTTCATGTTATTTTTTAATAAAAAAAAATGGATACAAATTTAGGTTATAGAATGATTTAACATTCGGTTTGATGACATTCTATTCTATGACATTAATTTCTCACTTTTCTACAACACAAAGGCAGTGATGAAGTTTTTGTTTTTTATTAAGACATATTGTGTTTACAGATAAATTAACGAGCATTAATCAAAATAGCACCATTATTTATTGCCCTTTAATTGCCTATCAAGATTATGTAATAGAGTTTTTGATGTTTTAGTCCATAATAATTTAGTTCATAATTGCGGGCTGTGTAAAAAGAACTTCGTAATATGTGTAACTGACAACTTTATCTCGGACGCATCTCAAATCTATTGTGTCGCCTCTGTTCGGATAAATAGAATAGATAAAAATGTCAGTTAGAGTGAATAGGATCGGGTGAACCTGGAGGGGTGATTGGATCTTTCCATTCCTTTTTGATCTCGTCTGCGATTTTTTCTCCAATTGTGACACATGGTATGCTCGTATGTGATGCTACAACGTTCGGCATAATGGAAGCATCTGCCACACGTAATCCCTTCACTCCTTTAACCCTGTACAAAATAAACAATATATTATCGGTGTGTTAATCGTGAGTCGTTCAAAAATAAATCCCTGAATTTATGAGCGAGATGAGTGACATTCGGTTTCTACAGGGTGATTCAGAATAACTATTTCTAACTTTCAGAAGTGATACAGGAGTGCCGGATTAAGGTTTTTCAGGGCCCTAAGCCCAGGATGTTTTGATGCCCCACCTTACAGCATATGTAACTTCACAAAAAGACAAATTACGCAAAAAGTATAAGTAATATTTTTAGGATAATATTCCGTAGAGGTCGTTGAGTAGAATACGAATATATTTAAAAAATTAAATTTGCATTAAAATGACGACGTGAGGAGGCGTGGAAATCTAATGTCATACTATTTTTGTACTTGGAAGACCTCTATGTTTCGAGCTCTGTGGTGGAAACCATGAGGCCTAAAATTCTTAAATAAATTTATTTTTATTTTATTTATTGCGAAACATTCCCAAGGAACAAAAAGGACATACAAAACATGTAAAAAAAAACAAAAATAAAAAATAAATAAATAGAATTAAAAAAAAAATTAGTTAAAGACGTCGGTAATTAAATTGATACCTATATACAGGATCAGCAATACAACTAAATAAAATTGCTGTTTAGTACAAGAAAAACTAACTAGAATTAGAAAACACTATTTAACAGTTTCAATACAAGACCTAAGATCTACATTAAAATGATTACAAGCCCTAACCAGGGTCGTTTTATCACCTTCGTAGGCCCTAGGCACTTGTTTTATAAAGGCCCCCTGTCCAGAATTTTTTTTTTACTTTATACTGAATATCTTATAATTAAATACTACCATTTGTTTTTATTTACAAGTTTTTAATTTTTAATTTTTCACGTTATTAAAAAGCAACTTTAAATGTTATTCGTCTATCAAAAATATATCAAAACGTATTTGTAGGCCTTTCGTGAGTATGTTCGTAGGCCTTAAATAGTTCGTAGGCCCTAGGCACTGTGCCTACTTGGCCTAATGGATAAGACGGCCCTGGCTCTAACACAGGAGGCTCGTTAGAAATGGAAGTTCTGACCGAATGGAAGAGTATGATGAAGGAAAAACGTCTTAACTGATAATTATCTACACCTGATGTAATTTCAAATCAAAACCGTCAGACAGCTCTAACAGTAATATCAGACATGAAAAAGCAAGATGGTCATGTCAGGTTAGGTTAGGTTAAGTGAAATCCTTTCAATATAATGAAAAGGATGACACGAATCCCTAATGGCGCTTGCAATGGATTTCATCCGTTATCACTTCTTCAAATGATAAAATATGATTTTTTTTTGCAGTAGGCTGTAACAGATGCATATTTGCCAATATTAAAGCTTGCCTTGAGACCTAGTAGAAGTAGGTTATTCTTTTTTGTGTTAGACCAAATTCCAACGTTTGGAATCAAAATCGACACTACTAAGGTAGAAAACAGTCTTCATTTCAGAAATTTTCAAACTTTTTTTTAATCTCTTTAAGAGATAAATCTTTTTATTTAATTTACTAATTAGCTGATTTATGTGTTTTCCAAACCCTAAGTTTTGATCAAAGACTACGCCCAGAATATTTAATGTAATTTTTTCACTTCCCTCTTTACTAATTTCGATATATTTAGTTTTCCCATGATTCAAAATTATGGATCTATCCCGATACCAGCCCGATATGAGATTCCCGTCATTCTTTATGTGATTTTTTACCATTTCTTGATCACTTTATTTGAAATGGTAATCTATCACATTATGTCTATCATTGGACACACATGTCCAATGATGGGACATATCCTCTTGTTCAATGCCAAATACCAATAACGTGAAAATGTCAAGTAGCTTGTGAGTCTTAACCTGTTTAAAACTTGTGTTTGACGATATGAAACGATATGAAAGACCAGTTTTGCTCCAGCTCTGTTTTGGAAACTACTGTATACGACCCGAAAAATCTCAAATTTTGACCAATGTCGGACGAATCCTGTACTTTTAAAACTTTAAAAAAGTTTGCACTTTTGGTTTCAGGTTGCCAACCATCTATTAAAATTAACACATTCAGCATTTTTTGCACTATAGGGGGTCAGGGGTCCTCAGTGCTCCACTTTTCTCTTTTTGACACTGCCCAAGATGATGTTCAGGTGCTTTGGTCAACACCACATCACCACTAAAGGCATTCATTGACTTTTTAGAGTCAGATATATCTGTGCACAGTTGGTATGTTTAGTTTAGACAATGCTAAGAGTGAGTAAGGAGGAGGAAGAGCTAGGCGAACAAAACACCCCATTTTGTATCTGGCCTCAGGCTAGTGACTGGACTAAATAAAGTTATTTGATATCACAGTTATAATTATGGTGCCCTTGTTGGCTTGGTGCCCTAAGCCCATGCTTAGTGGGCTTAATGGGTAACCTGGCATGCCCTCAGGGCATGAAACATCTTTTAATAATAAACTATAGTCCGGAAATACTTCTATAACGACTTACAACAAAATTACGGAATTTTTATGATGTATTTGTAATACATTGTTTCCAATAGTTATAATCATTATACCTGCTGGAAATATACCAACATGTCTACATTCCACGTTGAGAGTAATTGGAATGACGTTTTCATTTCCGTAATTTCGTTGTATCACGTTATGGAAGTATTTCCAGACTATAATTTATTATAGTCTGGAAATACATTAATTATTTAAAAATGTTTTATCACATTTTTTTTATCACTTCTGAAAACCAGGAACAGTTATTCTGAATCACAATGTAGGCTATAGTGAAAGACATATGTGCGAGGTTACGTTCTGCGCAGGCATTGCATTAATTTAAAATCGCAGATATTAAAATTTTCGCAAAATTTCAAGTTTCGTGGCTTGTTTTGTATAAGCTTGAGCTTACGGTGGAAATGTTTGTGGTAGTTTTTATTTTTAATGAAAATTTTCGACACATGCGATTTTTGATTTATGCAAGGTTTTCATGAAAACGTTGTCCTCGCAAATGCCTGGTGAGCCAAAAGTTATTGCCCCTGTTAAAAAATGTGAATATCTTCTGAATGGTTTGAGCATCGGACTCAAACCATTCGGACAAAAAAACTGAAAATAAGTTTATTTCCTGCTCCTTTTGGAGGTACAGTATATATTTTTTTCAAACGATCATATCTCATCTCCAAATAACTGTAGAAACATAAACTCGTACATTATTAGAAAAAGCATTAAATGAAATTCATTTTATTTTTATTATTCGACCACGTAGCTCAAACCATTCACGAGATATTCACATTTTTAAACAGAGCAAAAACATTTGGCCCACCCGGTATTTATGACTAGCTGTACTTTATAAAAAAATAATAATTATGAAGTGGGTGTGTACTTTAACTTGCTGTCAACTACGGCCATTTTATCCGTGTCAGGACCCATTTTGCACGTGCCAGCAGGATGCAAAGCGCTAGCAGCAAAGTTTTTCATGAAACATCTTATCCAGTCAGAATCGTCCATGAAAGTCTCGATAGTTTCATTGGTTGGACATACGATAATCATATCCGTGGTTGATGGATTACTCACATCGTGACGTTGAAACGCTTCTGTTCGAATTAGTTTATTAACTATTCGGACACCTAGAAAGGGTTGATTAAAATTCAGAATACGCGATACTACAATTAGTTCAGTTGTGAAAATAAAAATTGAGGCATACGATTGAAGGGCTTGATGTAAAAGGGTGTTAAGTTTTTTGCAATTTCGAGGAAAATGCGTTTAAAGATCTGAACTTGCATTGCTGTCTATGGGCTACTTCACACTTCTTGCATTAATATGTTTCCACATATTGTTGCTTCGCTCAAACTTGTGCGTCAGGAAAGTAGAATTGCATTTAATACCGAAAATATTTCTAGGTCATTATTGACAAAAATGTTAGTTGACACTCTTTCTTACATTAGACCCTTCAATTATGTAAGTCGAATATTCGAATTTCACGAAGGTGGTGATGAGTTACCTTCTATGAGAATGTCCACATCGCGTGGATGAGAGAGCATATTCGGATCAATCAAAGGGTCTTCATAAGGATCTTTACTTTGAAGCTTTAGATGACCCCTGCTTTTTGGTCGTAACAGATATGGAATGAGAGTGACCATGTCCCAGTCTGGTGGTGGAAGTATCGATGCAACATTCTATTATGAGAAAGTTTCCAAAACCGATCATTGACGTCTACCTAGTTTATTTCGAATATCAGGTCATTTTCTTATTTAATCAAACTTACTTTTTTAAGCAAAGGTTTGACAGTTTTGCTGATGTCGTCCGAATTGAAAAATATTTCTATATCGGGCCAAGTGTTGGATTCCGAGTAATTTGTTGCCAAATAAGCGACTCCTTCAAAACTCACTGGACAGGTCATCGGACCTGCAAAAAATGACATTTTAAGCTTATAAACCGTAGATTAGTTAAATGTTTCACAAGGAGTAAAGGTTTTCGAAATTGTTTGTGGAAGAGTAGTTAACCTGTTTTGTTGTATTCAAACTGTTCGAGATATTCATCCGTTTCGTATCGAGCAGCGTTGAATGTGATAGTTTCATTGACAAGAAACTCCATACCTGCTACCATTACGTGGTCTTGATAATTCTGACCAACTCCAGGTAAATCTACTTGGACTTCGATCTACAAATATTTATATACTGTAGCCTACCTTATTTGATATGACATTAAAGTGTGCTACTTAAAATAACGTAACAGACTTTCTTGAAATGTGGAACTATTCGACATTTAGCTTTGAAGTATTAGTAATGCTGCTCATTACCATAAATTAAGGTAATCGTTTAACTCCACACTTACAATGAAAAACCAACAACTAGTCTTTACACATACAGTAATAGAAAAATTGGGATACTTTCTTACCTCTAAGTTTTCCAAGTCTTTTTTTGGACCAATTCCTGACAGTAACAAAAGTTTAGGACTTCCAATCACTCCAGCAGATATAATGACTTCTCTTGTAGCAACGGCATTACATTCTTCACCAAGTTTTTCATATTGAATTCCAGTGGCTACTTTAGTTCCATTGATAAGGATCTAACAACAACAAAAATCATTTCTTTATTTATATGAGTAGGCGTATTAGCTGTACACCCTCAAATTATATATTACAGACGGGCTTAGAAGTCGAACCACTAGTAATGACAGGAAGAATTCCAAAAACATTCTGATGAACTCCGATTGTAATTTTTTACAATTTTGATTGTAAATTTTTAATTTTATTTACGGTTATATAATTTTTTTTTCACATTCACGTTGTTATGGTGGATTTAAAGCATTCAATTGAATTTGCATTAAATCCACAACCCCGTGGACTTAAAGCATTTACTACACACAAAAAAAAAACTACATTTGTATGTGTGTACATATGTAGGATATACATACGGAAGTTTTATGAATGTGTGCAGTACAGAATATGGTTCTTACAAAGTTTATACGTGCAGTATTAGTTAATATAAAAAGAGGAACTGGTACTGAATTGTAACAACACAACTAATTTTATTTCCGTTTATTTAGAAAGATACGAAAATTGTTTCAGTACCGTGTATAATAACAAGTATCTAAATACCAAAATATAACTCACTTTTGTCACAAATGCGTTCGATTCCAAGATGAAGTTCTTTCTTTTTAATGCTGGTTGAATGTAGGCTAGCCAAGTACTACACCTAGAACCATCACGAGTATTGACAGGTGGATACATAAAACCTAGTCACACACAGTAGGTTGAATTATTATTGACATTAAACCTTAAATTATATTATTATTCCTCATTGAAAACCAAAAATATTTTTTTTAAACGCAATATCACTCTTTAGATAATAAGGTTTTTGCTGAAATAAAATAGGGTTTTTGTGTTGCAAAATAACGCTATTATTAGATTAGTGACGATGATATTAATTAAAATACCGAGAAAGTTCGATTTATGCAAGTTAAGTATAAGCGATTTTGCTATTGTGATCAGAGCAATCTTTCCAAATGCCCGTTATATTCCAGATAATTTCGCTGTTATGACGTTATATTGGTGCTCATGTAACATGAACGCTGCGATGTTACTTTCCTTTCATGCTACTCGTGGTGTAAATGTTTGATGTTAAAATTATCCGAATTTTTTTGTGTTGTTTTTCCATTTTAAGAAAAGTGTTAGTTTTTGTGTTAGTTTCGATCTATGAGAGTTTTTTTGCTGAACGTAATCTTCTCATAAATTGATGATTATTTGTACAATTAAAATAAACAATTTTATTCAGCTATGTATAGAAGGTACTAACACAATACCTATTTGATTTCGCCCATTATAATCCACTTTTGGATAACCCAGTTCAACACCAGCTTCCAAAAACACATCAGCAACTGGACTTTTAAATGACGGAAGTTCAACTGTCATTGGACCACCTTTGTGATGAAATGGTTCTAAAATACATAAATCGATGTAAAGATGACATTTAAGATGATTTTAAATTGTTCATTATAGACGTAAGGTCCAATGTCAAGCTATGTCTCTACATCCTCATCCGAATAGTAATTTTTTAACTTCAGTATGACTGTATGGCGTGACCTGACAACGTTGTACAAGTATACCCAACAATCAATATTTTATCGAAAAAAAAAACCCAATATTTTGTAAAAAAATTAAATAGTTGTGCTATTAACCACTGCCTTCGCGGAATGTGAACAATGTTAAACAGTCTTCAACATCAGAACAAAGCTTAGTACTGTACTAGTTTTTTCATCCAACTCTCTACCATCAACACACGTTTTTGGGCTTTCATGTGCATTGACAAGTTACAGATCGATCTATGGCGATTTTTGATCTACGGCGGTAGTTCCGTCCCTAACTCACCATTATAGTGGGTGTACTTGTACGTGATTGGTTGATCGTGTCTTACTTTGAACAATCTTGAAGCAGTTCAGTTACGCGATACAAACGTAGTGACGTCAAAAATTGACTGTTTGGATGATGTCGGGAGACATGAGCTTTGGCATTGAAGAAAAGAAAAGGTTGAAACTTTCAATATAACCAATTGTTACAGAACGATAATGGCCATTCGATATTTGAGTTCTATCTTTAAGTTTTATAATGTTAAAAAATTACCATAGAATAAAATCTAAGATTAAAGGCTGATTTACACGTAACCTTTTGTCGTCAGTTCTGCATGATCATGCTAGATTGCACAGACAAAATGGTACGTGTGGACGGCAAATTTGACGAACTGAACGAGTAGTATAGACGCGATTTTTACGTCGGTTTTATTTGTCAAACTTATCTTTTCATGCCAAACTGACGACAAAACGTTACGTTCAGACAGACTTTAAATGCACAGATTGGAACAAATTACCATCTTGTGGATCATCGATTGGTGGTCGATAATCTTCAAGTTTGAGCATATAAGGAAATAAGTCATCCCAGCTCCATCCATCATTTCCTAACGATTTCCAGTTATTGTAATCTTCTCTAAATCCTCTGGTGTAGGTCATAAAGTTAATTGAACTGGTCCCTCCTAACGCTTTACCGCGATAAATAGGTATTTTCTACGAACAAGAGGTTAAGTTTTTTAACACACGTTGCAAATCAAGTTAAGAAAATAAAATTTGACGATGGCATCGTACGTGACAAAGATACGTTTATGAATTCACAATGCTGTACAGGGTGCGGCACATAATTGGAACCACACCATAATTCATAATAAATATATGCAATCTACAAATACATTACTTCTTTCTTAAGAGCACCACAACAGTGTTTTTGTGACACACTTGTGTAGTTCCAATCCATTTCACTTCTAAGCGCTTTGAAACACAACAAAGGAATTTCCGATACGTGACTTGGTTCGACTCCTGCTTCTATAAGCAGTACTCGAACATTGGGTGTTTCGGATAAACGAGATGCAATTGGACCTCCCGTAGAACCTGATCCCACTATAAAACAATTTATAGGGTGTGACATTAAACCACTTCCGACCACTCTTAGAGACCTGATTACATCGAAAAGTGCACTTACCTACAATGTAGTCAAAAGCATTATCATGTAGGCAACGTCCCCACACTTTGATCGCATCCTGTCTATAAATCATTAACGTCCAAAATAACAACAACCACTTGTTGTTCATCGTGACGATAAGGACTTGCACGAGTTTCTAGCAGAATGTCTGCAATAAGACTGTCTTATATCTTCCTCAAAAGGGTAGTTCCTGAATATTCACTTTCACTCGCGGCAAACAGAAGATTTCAAGGTTATCAGGTTCGTTTGCGGTTTTAAACTTGTCAGAAAAGAACTCATCAAAAACAAAAAAAAATGGCTTCAGGTTAGTTCATATTTTTGGGGTCATTTGCCTAAGTGATGTGGATGTTGACATTTTTTCCTTTGTTTTGACAATCTTTATGATGAGACCAAACACTGACAATAAACTTTTGCCCCTTTTTTATGGTTTTGAAACAGTAGTGATTTCACAATAATATACGTGAAGTGATTTTTTAAATGTTTGTCATGTTTCAACATTTGAGGGCTTGCTTTTGCATTCCGTTGTTTGGAGAAGCTGATTTATTCAAAACATTGAAAGATCATTGCTTTAGTTAAGGGGGTAAACATTCTAGAAGGTTGTAAGGCTACAGTACATAAATGATAATTGAAGGTCTGTTTGTTATTCCGTTAGATAACATTCAAAGTTTAATTAGCGTAAATCCACTTTGAAAAAGCTTATTTGATTAAGCAAGTTTTAGAATTCAAAGAAAACAGTCATATGACGAAAATGCGTTCAATTAGAAAGTTGACAAACATTGACTTAATACTGATGCAGTCAATAAATATTTATTTATTCACGAGTGATGTTGAACGAGTACAATAATATTTATTCTGCGTAAGTTTTTAGAAAACAGGTAAAAATTTACGATAGTGGGAGAAATCTGGAACGTTATTTACAGACTAGTACAAAAAGTTCTCGATTTATGCGATTTCTTTATCTGCGATTTTGCCAATGAACGATGAGAGAAATTTCAAATTTTAGTTATACAAGAAAACTTTTGCCATTATGCGATTTTTAAGGTGACTTCTCAAGTTGTTGCACCACTTTATGGCAATATGATCATGTACGATTTTCATGAAAATATATGATATGCGTGAATATTTTTTGTTATTTAGCGATTTTTAAAATTGTGTACAAAAGAATGAAAACTGAAGATTAGCCACTTTATAGGACTTTCGATTATTTTCAGTTGGTGCGAGGTTTGCACGGAAGGTAAATCTCGCATGAATTGAGGGTTTTCTGTAGTTTCCGTAGGCTATACCTACAAACTTTGTTGGTTTGAATTTTAAACGTGTTATAATTTAACTTGCAGCATGTTCAGACTTCCATTCTGATTTAATTTCTTCCGCAATTTTCTCTCCAAAAGTGATACATGGGATGCTAGTATGAGCAGCGACTACATTGGGCATAATAGAAGCATCAACAACTCTGAGGTTTTTCAATCCGTAGACTCTGTTAACGGAAAAACGATAAGATGAACACAAAATATAAGTTTGGTCTCCTGCCACACGCAAGTATGCCACACGCAGTATGACAACTCGGGCAAGTTGTTGACCACTGGGTCGTCTTAAACCATACCGAACTAAGTCGAAAAACTTCAATTTGAGAAAACCGTGATTTTACGTGTGTTTTGCTCACAGGATTGCAGGCTTTTCCTACTGGGCCATGGTGCTGTGTAACTCGTAACTGGTCCAGCAATATACAGTAGTCTCTCTGATCCGACGTATATCCGATCAGCGGTTGTCAGATTACTGCAGATTGTCGGATTACTGGATTTTGGAAACAAATCACTGTTTATTAATACATCAATTTAGCAAAACTAATTACACAATACAGATACTGTACAAAGTATTAAAACCAGAAATAAAATATGTACAGCAGTTAGTTATTAAGTCAACATTGCACACAACATTGATAAATTCTTTTTTTTTTGCGTTTAAAGACAGTTTTGTGTACCGACCTGCTAGGTCGGATTACCGGTCGGTACCTCCGAGTGTCGGATTACTGGACGTGTCGGATTGTCGGACGAAAGAGAGACTCTACTGTAATTTTTAGTCTATGCCAAGATCGCGACTTAGTGGCTTCATTTCATGCATTAATTCAGAAACTGTAAAAAGTGAGTTAGTTCACTATGGTTTAAGACGATCCAACTGTGACAACTGTAGATTTTTCTTCAACCAGTGAAATCCAGTTGACAAGAAGCTGACGTCAAAGTTGACCACAAATTGCTCCATTTGCCCATGACTTGCCACACGGAAAATTGCGTGTGTTTCTGAACAAACTTAACAAGGGGTTCGATAAATCATTAAATATTTAAAACAAGTGTGTGTTTCTCCAGAACACCGTTTAAGTAACTACAGTCTGTTTCAAGTCAGTTAACATTTAGATACCTGAGTTTATTATCAACGACAGCCATTGTATCATTCGGGGGTCCCATTTTGCAAGTACCGACTGGATGAAAACCGGAAGTTGATAAAAAAGGTGTCGCACAAAATAACCAATTCGCACAAAATAGAACCAGAATGGTTCTATTAGATCGTCCAAGGGTTCTGGCATAGAACACGAAGTTGCTATATCCCATAATATAGGACGTGCGTGATAACGTTGAAATGCTTTGGTTTTGCTTAACTTATGGGCAATGCGAATACCTGTGAATTTATTGCGAGATTCGTTAGATTACGAAAAAAGGTATCAAATGTTGTCAATCGGCTTAGTTTGTACCTTTGACGAGTGTTGCGACATCTCTGGGGTCTGACACAGTTTCGGATCAATGAGTGGATTGTCGAATGGATTGCTAGATGCTAGTTTCACTGTCCCTCTGCTTTTAGGCCTCAGCAGAATAGGCAACATAGAAACTATTTCTTTATCACGTGGAGGAATGAATTCACGGATAAACTTTCAAGAAATGTAACAAAAATTACATTTAGAATTTTAGTTTATAAAAGTAAGTTTCAGTTATAAAAACGAAAAAAATTGAGGTCGTACAGGTTTGAGGTACGATGCCACAACTCTGGCAACGTTGTCTGAATTGAAAAAGATTTCAATGTCAGGCCACGTGGGAGTTGATATATTGGTGGACAAGTAGGCCACACCTTCGAAGCTCTCCGGACATTGCATCGGACCTAGTGTTATATACTTGCTTAATTATACAGTGTCTGAAAAGTTTGAGATCAATGGGAGTTATGCTTCTAGTGTTTTGTTGCTTGGGCAAAATTATACTTTAAAAATGCTTATGTGCTTGCTGAATGTTTACATGACAACAAAATCCGTTACCATTGGCTGAAAGAGTACTTGTACCTGTATGGGCCAATAGTTTAAAAATGTTGGGATGGGTTTTTTGTTTTCATTATTTCATACCAACCACGTTAAACAAAGCTTAAATTAATTTACGATAATCCCTACTGATTCTTATTCTGATACCTGTTCTGTTCTGTTCCCACTCTTGCATATATTCTTCAGTTTCATAGCGAACGCTGTTGTAAGTGATTTGGCCATCGATGTAATATTCAATGCCACCCATTGTTACGTGATCTTGGTAATTTTCTCCCACACCTGGTAAATGATGAATAACTGGGATCTAAATACACAATAACGGATTAAGCTGATTAAGAATAGTTTGTAAAAAACTTTTTTCTTGTCCCAGATATGACTTACACCTTTTTCTGATAAATGATCTTGTGGTCCTATTCCTGAAAGCATCAGTAGTTTTGGACTGTTTATAGTGCCAGCTGATACAATCACTTCTCGTCCGGCATATGCCATACATATTTCACCATCTTTATGATACTCAATACCTGTTGCTACCTTGTTTTCGTCTATCAAGATCTATGGATAGAAACTGGCTTTTGAAAGCGCAGAAGCTGTATTTATTGCACATGTATGCCACATGATTATAGATTGAGTATTTAGTTTCGATGGCAGTACTGTGAAATTATCGATTACGTTATCTTTGTTTGGGCAAACGTTAGTGAAAATAAATATTTTTTCTTCTTGAATGTTTTAGCGTATATGAACATACAACAAAAGAAACAATGTTTACCCATTATAGTATTGTACGAGTAATTTATTACTCGTAGTATAAACTTTGACTTTCCCATTCTCAAATACATAATAAAAATAGAACTAAGGCAAGACAAACTAAGCTAAGGTTGAGAGGTTTGTCTGTTGGTTGTGTTCTGTGTTGTCTTATTTTTTGTTGTTTTTTGTTGATTTGTTTTGTTGTTGTTTGGATATTGAATAATAACCGTGATCAAGCACTTAAAATGGGAAAGTAAAACGTTGGTTAAACAAAATTGGTCCACCCAGTCAGTTACCTAGGGTAAGTGCTTAATTTGTCTTGCCTTAGTTCTATTTTATTACTCGTAGTATATTATATATATATAGTAGGTCTAAATACACACACTAATCTAGTATAAAATCCACAATCGTATAGAAAATTCTCGAAAAGTTACAAGACTTCAGCGTACAGTATAACCGTACAGTATACTAAGGTTTACACTTTACAGAATATTGCGGTATAACAGTATTACTCGTATATTATATACTACGACAATATTTAATACCAGAAGCATATAATATAGGCCTACTATTGACTTCATACTTATTTACTACATGTGAAAGGTTCTCGATTTACGCGAAAGTTACGTTCTGAGCAAAACTCGTTAAAATCAGAAATCGCATTTATTAAAATTTCATGCAGTGGCGAAATTCAACGTTCAATCACTTGTGCGATATCATACAAAATCACGTAACAGCAAAATTTGTTACCTATATCGAAACGCACGACAAGATTTATTTCGTCTTCGCATGTATGGAACTCGCATAAATCGAGAATTCCTTGTTTTATAAGAAATGCTGTACATTCTCGAGAGCCATCATTTCATTCGCGAAATACGAATGTTGTATAATAAATTCATTATTCTGACTCCTAAAATTAAGAGACTTGTTTCTGGCTAATGTTGACAGGTTATTTGGTACGACTAACCTTCGTCACGAAAACTCCTTTTTCTAAAACAAAATTTTTTCTATTCATGGCTGGAAGAATATATGCAACATAAGTATACATCGGGAAAAGTTACGCGTGTTGACGGGTGGATACATAAAACCTTCGAACATAAACAAGTCGGATATCAGATCATAATTTTATTGTCTGCTCAGACATAAATAATAAAAATATATAAAATGTAGATATTAACGGATTAGTTGCTTACCTATCTGATCTCTAGCATTGTAATCGATGTTTGTATTATAACCCAATTCTTGTCCTGCATCTAACCACGCTTGGGCCATTGGAGTTTTAAATGTCGGTATTTCCACAGTCATAGGACCTCCTTTGTGGTGAAAACGTTCTGCAAATGAAGAATGTAAGTTTAGTTTATTTTATTACGTTCGGAAGAACAGTAAGACGAGTACCAACAAACAAAATACATTGATCAAAAAAAAGGAGGCATAAAAAACTATAATACAAAAAAAAAAGAACAAAAAAAAAAAGAACAAAAAAAAAGAACAAAAAACACAAGAAAAACGTTAACGCCAAAACATAGACTAACTATCAATTGTAAAACAACAGAACATCTCATGTTTGTAAAGTTTGTACTTTACAAACGTGAGATCATTTCAAACATCTCATGTTTGATCATTGAATCTCAGTTATGCATTTATTTCATGCTGACTCACCATCTTCCGGATTAGGAATAGGAGCTCTGTAATCTTCTAATTTAAGCATGAATGGAAACAAGTCATCCCATCCCCATCCTTCATTTCCTTGATCTCGCCAGTTATTGTAATCCTCTCGGAAGCCTCGAGTGTAAGTCATGAAGTTGAGTGAACTTGTTCCACCTAACGCTTTGCCACGAAAGATCGGTATTTTCTGTTAAACACGTTGTCGATTAGCATTTTACTCAAGTGTTAGAAACATTTCATTCATTTACATTTATTATTAAGTTAGTTTAAACAAGATATTAAAAAAAAAAATTATTACTACATTTTTAGATGACGTTTAAGAGGTCGGTGACTGGATTTAAGGACTTTGATATTTGTTGTGTGAAATTTGTTTTTCTTTAATGATGATAGGTAGTCCACCGTATGCGAGTTACGTTCTACGATAACCTCGCATAAACCAAAAATTGCTTATCGAAACCTCCATAAAATGAAAACATTCAACAGACAATGTACAGAAATGGCACTCAGTTGAGGCACTCAGAATTAAAAGTTGTTAAGTCTCTGTGAACGTACTTGACTTTGTAACTTTGTGACTCTGTGACTTAACTTTTAATTCTGAGCACTTCCAGTGAGAGAGCCACCCTTTGCACCAGATGTGGCGTACACACCATGAATGAAAAGCAGCTATTGCGGAAATCAGTTATTTGCGCACCATCAAACAAATACCATAATAGCATTGCTTACAGCTAGAATTTGCGGGAAGTTCTCTGGTCGCAGAATAGTAAAATCGCATAAATCGAAGACTTCGTGTGTAAGATTTTAAATACACCAATGCTACTTACCGCATTGTTGAACATGCCGCAGCATGTTGCTTGCGATACACTTGTATAGTTCCAGTCCATGACGCTATTGAGAGTTTCATACGATACCAAAGGAATTTCCGATCTATGAATTGGTTCGACTCCAGCTTCTAGTAGCAAAACTTGAATGGTCTCAATTTCGGATAATCGAGAGGCAATTGTTGCTCCAGTTGAACCTGAACCAACTAATTTAGATATTTTTTGTGTTAATGTCTAGTAAGGAATATTTGTTGTTCTCAAGGTAGAGATAGAATAAATGTTCTGTATGTGCTTTGTAACTGACTCAAATACAAATAAGCCTACATGCAAAAATGATAGTTATATTACACGACTAATAACGTTTAACGTATCGCATTTACCAATGATGTAGTCAAATTCATTTTGTTGTTGACAAAGTGCATCCACTCTATTCTGATTGATGTCATGTCTAAAAAGTGAAAAAATTGACCACAACAAGAAATTAGTGATAAGTTTCATAATGGTAAGGTACCGTAGCAACAGAAGAATATGACTACAGTAGTTCAAACTACGCCGCGCTCTAAATAACTGTATATATTCACTTGAATGTAGATCGCCAATATGATAACCTTATCTATAGTCAGTGTTTCTTTCAGGCACCTCTCCGGAGGGGCGTCGCCCTCCCGGAGCAAACTTCCCGCCCTCCCGGGGAAAATCAGATCAGAGCAACATTAAAACAAAATTGAAGAAATTTAAATTAATTTAAACTAATATTGTTATAGATTTTTGACCAAATTCATTATCATTGTATAATTCCAAAAGTCCAATAATAGACATTGAATCCTCTCCCAGACTTGTCCTTGTCTCTAGCTCTGCAGTTAGCATACATGCATACATACATACATACATACATGCATACATACATACATACATACATACACCGACCCCCCGAACCTCTGTAATGCCTTCCCGTGGAAAATTGTCTGAAAGAAACACTGATATTATGAGAGATTGCAGGAAGCATGCGCGCAGTGTGCGGGAGGCAGATAAAAGAAATTGAAAAGCGGCGGGAACTAATAAAGATTCTGGGTGCTGGACATGTGGCAAAACAGGACATGTGCAAAGACAGTGTTATTTCGCAAAAGGGAACAATGGAGGTAATAAAAAAAAACTATCCTGCCCGAGGGAAAGGAAATAATTATGAGCCAAAAAACGTGAATGTGCTCCTTCCTTTTCCAAAAGGAGGAAAAAGGACACAAACCAGTGTAAACGAGAATGCATCTAACAACGACAACCAAAAATAGAGTGTGACCTACAAGTTAGTGTTAAAAAAAATGAAGGGTCTATACATAGTTATTCTTTAGATTATGGGGAAGCTAAATTAAATAATCAACCCTCTGCCGATAATAGTATCTTTGAGGCCAAAAAGAATCTAAACTTGCTTAAATTTGACATGATGGTTCGAACAAATTTAAATCCAATTTGTAATGATGTAGGCACACAAACAGACATGAAAGTTGAGCAGAGTTCCTACACTGTTTTACGACCAACTAAAATTGATAAAGAAAAAGGAGATTTAGTAATTAAGTGCAAGTTAAATGAGAAAATATGCTCACTAATTGTTGACACTGGTTCAAAAATCTCAATTATTTCTAATACATGGGTTGAAGAATTAAGGGCTAAGTCAATTAGGTCTGATGTAACTCCATTAAGATTACAAGGTGTAACGGGTCATTCCTTAAATACGTATGGCGTTTTTGACTTTAAGGTAGAATTGGGATCTATAGACGTAGTACATCCATTTTATGTGGTGGATCACAGGTTAACTGAGCCATTTCATGGGATTTTAGGCAGAGACTTATTGTTTTCATGACATTGACATAATATCTAGTGCTAACTTTCCAAAATTTTCGGATGGAAGTAGTGTAGAATTTAGTCAACATGGTAAGGTAAATAAAAATAGAAGAATTAAGAAAAGAAAATCAAGGCAGGGTAGAATAGTAAAAACTCCTCCAGCAGATAGTAAGGTATGTGAAGATAGAAATGAAATTGTAATTGAAACTCCAGTTAGGTTGATAAAAAAGTATATTGTTCCTCCTAAAAGTGAAATCCTGTGCATTGGACAAGTCGAAGGAATAAAACATAAAAACATGGTAGGGGTGATTGAACCTAGCGATTTGTCAGTTAATGGTTTAATTGGTGCAAATGTTTTGGTGACAACCCAACAGAAAGGGAGAGTACCTTACAGGGTGTTAAACTTCACAAACCAACCATTAGCTTTAACAAAAAATCGATTTATTGGGACTTTCATGTCAGCTGTATGCGAAAATAAAAACAAAATTAAAACTGTAGAAGATAAGGACAAAAAAAAATCGAAAAACATTGTCAGATGAAGAGTTTGGAAAAATGTTTCATTTGTCAGAAATTGATTCCAGCGATAAAAAAAAACTAATATCGTTGTTATTAAAATATAAAGATGTTTTTGCACAGGATGCATACGATTTACGTTATTGTGACATAGTAGAGCATGAGATTGTAACAGGAGATCAAGCTCCATATAGACCAGCACCATATAAAGTTCCATATGCGCAACGGGAAACATTGAATCAAATGGTCAGTGAACTTTTGGACAATGGTATTATCAAACATTCTAAATCTCCCTGGTCAGCACCAGCGCTATTAATGAAGAAGGAGGATAATACTTGGCGTTTTGTTGTAAATTATAAAAAATTAAACAAAATCACTAGAGTAGACCCTTATCCACTTCCATTAATTCAGGAATCATTAAGTTTATTGGGTAATGCAAAGTATTTTTCGGTGATGGATACTGTTTCTGGGTACTGGCAATTGAAATTAAATGATGAAGCGAAAGAGAAGACGGGTTTTTCTACTATGGATGGGCACTTTCAGTGGAAAAGAATGCCTATGGGTTTGTGTGGGGCTGCAGCATCATGGCAGCGAGTAGTGGACTTTATTTTAAGTGGCATTAGAAACAAACAATGTTTAGTTTACATGGATGATATTTTAACATTCAGCCCTGATTTAGAAACACATTTACAACGTTTGGAGTTGGTTTTTCAAAGGTTAAGAGATGCAAATTTAAAATTAAAACCTAAAAAGTGTCATTTTCTTAAAAAAGAAATGCAATTTTTGGGCTATGTTGTGTCCGCAGAAGGTGTAAAACCTGACAATGGAAAAACTGATAGTGTTAAAACTTTTCCTAGACCAACTAATTTGAAAGAAATTAGAGCCTTTTTGGGCTTAACAGGGTATTATAAAAGACATATAAAGGGATATACTCAAATTGCCAAACCATTGACATTGTTAACCAAAAAAGATGTATATTTTGAGTGGTCACAAGAAGCTGAAACAGCTTTTCAAAATTTAAAAGAGCAATTGATTACAGCACCTATACTAAAGTTTCCCGATTTTTTTAAAGAGTTTATTTTAGCCACCGATGCATCCAAATTCGCAGTGGGTGCTGTTGTCACAAAAGTTTGGGGGTAAAGAACATCCAATAGCTTATGCAAGCAGGCAGTTAAAGGACACTGAGACAAGGTATAGTGTTACTGAAATTGAGTGTTTAGCTGTTATATTTGCTGTCAAACATTTTAGACCTTACTTGTATGGCCAAAAATTTCAAATAATTACAGATAACAGACCATTAAAATGGCTCATGAGTTTAAAAAAAAATTGTGGATCAAAGCTGAATAGGTGGAATTTGACATTACAAGGGTATAGGTTTGAAATTATACACAAAAGTGGTGCGAGTCACGGTAATGCAGATGCTTTGTCTCAAATTCCAGTGCACGAGATAGAATATGAACCGATCTATAGCAAGCAAATGCTAAAAGAGAAACAGAGAACCGATGCGCAATGGAAAGATTTGATTTCTAAATTAGAAGGAGAAGAGGTCGAAATTAAAACTAAGCTTCCAGATTTGATGGAAAATTTCTTTCTATACTCCGTGTCTGCTAACTATGGATTTAATTTCAACTGCGCAAGTCTCGCGTCAGTCTCGTTGTAAGACGTGAAACCTTATCACTCAGCAAACAACATGAAGGTTG